>JAAKFY010000014.1:32300135-32315135 GCA_011823955.1 Dissostichus mawsoni | reverse complement strand
TGTGTTATTTGGGATAAAGTTGTATTGAAATATAGTGTTACTTACAGTATAGTGTATACGAATGGAGCGTGTAGTTAGAAAATACATAATAGTGAAGCAAAGATTAAACCACTTTGTTTTTCTATCCATCTTATCTATCTTTTTTTTGATGGTTGTCGTTATCCAAACCCTCCAAGGCAATAACATTAGTGACATTTTAATAAAAAATACTCTAGTCTACTGTAATACTTGGGCTATCTAGCTTAACACTACCCAACACAGTCTCACGGCATTTCGTGTTATAGTCACGAAATTAATCTATTGATTCATTTTTTTCATGTCACACAGAACGATTTTAAAAGCAATGTAAATAATAACAAATTTGAAGGAAAGAGAGATTTAAAAAAACACAGATGTCAGTATTCTGAGGCTCTGAGCCATTTCTTTTCCTCGCGGACGGCAAAAAAACTCCGACATTATACTATTTAAAATAAAAGGGATAGGGATAGGCTTAGGGTAAGATATTGAGTAAGAACATGTTTTTATGAACCACACAGCTTCTGGTCTTCCAAGACCCGACGGACAAAAAGACGTGGCGCAGGCACGATACATACTACCAATAGAAATACATTGCTTTGAAAATCGTTCTGTGTGATACGAAATAAATGCGAAGATCGTGTTGGTGAACACGAATCAATAGATTAAATTAATTTCGTGACTATAACCCGAAATGCCGTGAGACTGGGTTGCACTACAATACTACACTTTTTATTTTATTTCCATGTCTAATAACTGGTGAAAATCAAACTTTCTCTGCACCGGGTAACTAAAGCGCTGCGCCTCAAACCAAAATGCTTCCCTGTAAAATGTTAAAGTGATGCCAGAAAACAATATTTCTGTTCCTCAAAAACATAAGAGAAATATGAGCATCAAACAGAGCGCCAGACGGCAGATCTGAGATCATTTATATATCTTATAAACAAGATCAGCGCCATAGTATTGCCCTCATATTATAGTTTATACTATACCTATACTATTGACATGTAGCCTACTGGTAATACATAAGCAATGTTATCAGATCTTAATCGAGATAATTGATATATCTTATGAACAAGACCAGAGCCTCAGCACTCATACTATATTTCTAGAAACACCCCTGAAACACATTTTAAGCACACTGATATTTTGTCACCGGAACATGTAGCTTTAGCTTTAGCCACAGTATTTTAAATCATATATGGAGCTAACTTGTGCATTTTTAAACCCTTTTTATACTGCTGTGTCTCCACATGGATGCTCTTCTTAGTAAACATCACGGTGTACTCTGTGAAAACTCGGCAGTGTGTGAGTTTTGTCGTGTTGTTGTTGTTGTTGTTGTAGCGCTGTTAGCTAGATAGCTAGCTAGCAACGTCTACAATCATTACAGGAATGCTCAATTAACCCAATAAAATAAATGGTGGTTTGTTTTTGATGCTCGTGCAGTGGTATGTGTGTTAAACATAGGATATAATGTAGAATTTGTATTTGTATATCTCTGTGTGTACTTAGGAAGAACAGTAGTAGCTGCTAGTAGCGCAATTTACGCTACGTAGCCAAGATGGCGGTCGTGTCCATCTTTGAGAATTAACACACAGAAGATCATTTTAAAATAAATCAGCTGTAAACATTAAAAAAAACTCAATGAATAAACCAGATTTTTAAGAGACAACAGATATTTCTAAACACCTCATGGAGCGTGTGTTAGCATTAGCTCACACGGTAGCTACGGCTAATAGCATCTTTTAGTTACAGTCGTAATTTCACGCAGGCACAATTGGCTGGAAATGAGAAGCTCTTTGTGCCAAATTATATATGTTTCATTGAAGTTGCTTCTCATTTCATGTGTTAAATCTTTCCCTGTTTTCCAGCTGCATTCAGGCTGCGCCGCGCGAGAGCAGTAACATCTGATAATAAAGACAAAACAAATGTCCAGCGATTACACAGCACAAATGATTCTGTACCAAAAGCCATCAATAGTGTTAAAACCTGTTCTAATTACACCCTGAAGTTAACGAGATGGAGGATTTACAGGAGCAATAACCTGACTTCAAACCTTCCTGTGTGTGCGTGTGTGTGTGTGTGTGTGTGTGTGTGTGTGTGTGTGTGTATCCCTGGAGAAGGAGGTGACTGCCAGAGTTATACCTCCTATTGAGTTTGGTAACAACGGCTCCCTCGCTGTAAACCTGGTTTTAACGGTTTTAACGTAACAAATAAAAGCAATGATAAACAAAAGGAGGAACCAGGAGCGAAATGCAAAATACATTTAAATGATTTGTATGTTGTGTTACTTAACACATGTCATCAAGGTCTGTGTCGGTAATAAGATTTAAACATGTTATTACATATATAATTATTACTGTTTCCCTACATGTTTATGGAACATCAAGGGAAACATGTAATGTCAACAAATGAAGTTCCATATTATAAGATCTGTGTGATATGTTAAATCCTCCATATGAACATTCATATCAACAATTAAACTCAGTGACTCAGTCCTCATGGTCGGACGGAGAAACATAACGGAGGTAATGAGTCGGTGTCTCTGTTCAGTGAAGCATGCTGAAGTAAGGCAGGCGGTCTCATATACAGGATACACACACACACACACACAGACACACACGCACACACACACACACACACCTGCTCTCACAGATTATACCACGTCTAACGCAATTAGAGGTAGATTCACCTACCCTCCCAAAACTTAGACACACACACACACACACATACACACACACATACACACACACACACACACACACACACAGAGACACACACACTCATTTTGGTCATCCCTCAACTTCCTCTATAGCGCCCTATTGACGTTCACATGTGTGGGTTTGGGTGAAATGTCTACAAAAATATTGAATGGTTTCAGAAATGCATTTGTCCAATACATTTGTTTTGTCCCTTTGTCCCTTTGTCCCTCTATAGATCCTGATTGTCAAAGGAGACTGATTGCATCTTTATTTAAACCTCTGTCATTAGATTATAGACGTGGAACATAAGTGACTAATGAGTGCTTTAACACCTGATAACCACAGTTAAAGGTGACTGATTGAGGGCCAGCTCCGTGACGCAGAACTAGCTAAATATATCAATTAGAGTCTGAACAGACGCTCTTGTTTGAGAGAGGATATCATTTATCATTCGGATATATTTAGAGATAATTGATGATGAGGAACATATCACTGGTTCTTTGGCGAACGTATGCACACACGAATCACACTGCTTCTATAACTACGGATATTTATTTGATCAAACACCACGTAACTAAGCATTTCATCACTTTGTGTCCCCGGTCTGGAGGTCAATGGTTTTCTGAATGTGTTTTTGGTTATCCTGAAATAAAGTCTGTGGTTAACACAAGCTGAAGAGATTTTAATTCTACAACATAAAATACGTCAGTAAATCCCACTGGTGGATTTAAAAACGGTTGCTAACAAGTGTCTAATTGAGACGACTAAACATCATCATGCCCAACATTAGCCTCCTTTAGCTTAGCGGTGGTGACGTGAAGTCATGTGACGTGCTGTAGTTCCTTTATAGCCCAACATTAGCCGCCTTTAGCTTAGCGGTGGTGACGTGAAGTCATGTGACCGTGCTGTAGTTCCTTTATAGCCCAACATTAGCCGCCTTTAGCTTAGCGGTGGTGACGTGAAGTCATGTGACCGTGCTGTAGTTCCTTTATAGCCCAACATTAGCCGCCTTTAGCTTAGCGTGGTGACGTGAAGTCATGTGACCGTGCTGTAGTTCCTTTATAGCCCAACATTAGCCGCCTTTACTTAGCTGTGGTGACGTGAAGTCATGTGACCGTGCTGTAGTTCCTTTATAGCCCAACATTAGCCACGTTTAGCTTAGCGTGGTGACATGAAGTCATGTGACCGTGCTGTAGTTCCTTTATAGCCCAACATTAGCCACTTTAGCTTAGCGGTGGTGACGTGAAGTCATGTGACCGTGCTGTAGTTCCTTTATAGCCCAACATTAGCCACCTTTAGCTTAGCGGTGGTGACGTGAAGTCATGTGACCGTGCTGTAGTTCCTTTATAGCCCAACATTAGCCACCTTTAGCTTAGCGGTGGTGACGTGAAGTCATGTGACCGTGCTGTAGTTCCTTTATAGCCCAACATTAGCCACCTTTAGCTTAGCGGTGGTGACGTGAAGTCATGTGACCGTGCTGTAGTTCCTTTATAGCCCAACATTAGCCCCTTTAGCTTAGCGGTGGTGACGTGAAGTCATGTGACCGTGCTGTAGTTCCTTTATAGCCCAACATTAGCCCTTTAGCTTAGCGGTGGTGACGTGAAGTCATGTGACCGTGCTGTAGTTCCTTTATAGCCCAACATTAGCCACTTTAGCTTAGCGGTGGTGACGTGAAGTCATGTGACCGTGCTGTAGTTCCTTTATAGCCCAACATTAGCCACCTTTAGCTTAGCGGTGGTGACGTGAAGTCATGTGACCGTGCTGTAGTTCCTTTATAGCCCAACATTAGCCTCCTTTAGCTTAGCGGTGGTGACGTGAAGTCATGTGACCGTGCTGTAGTTCCTTTATAGCCCAACATTAGCCACCTTTAGCTTAGCGGTGGTGACGTGAAGTCATGTGACCGTGCTGTAGTTCCTTTATAGCCCAACATTAGCCACCTTTAGCTTAGCGGTGGCGTGAAGTCATGTGACCGTGCTGTAGTTCCTTTATAGCCCAACATTAGCCGCCTTTAGCTTAGCGGTGGTGACGTGAAGTCATGTGACCGTGCTGTAGTTCCTTTATAGCCCAACATTAGCCGCCTTTAACTTAGCTGTGGTGAGGTGAAGTCATGTGACCGTGCTGTAGTTCCTTTATAGCCCAACATTAGCCGCCTTTAGCTTAGCGGTGGTGACGTGAAGTCATGTGACCGTGCTGTAGTTCCTTTATAGCCCAACATTAGCCACCTTTAGCTTAGCGGTAGGGCGTGAAGTCATGTGACCGTGCTGGAGTTCCTTTATAGCCCAACATTAGCCTCCTTTAGCTTAGCGGTGGTGAAGTGAAGTCATGTGACCGTGCTGTAGTTCCTTTATAGCCCAACATTAGCCACCTTTAGCTTAGCGGAGGTGACGTGAAGTCATGTGACCGTGCTGTAGTTCCTTTATAGCCCAACATTAGCCACCTTTAGCTTAGCGGTAGTGGCGTGAAGTCATGTGACCGTGCTGTAGTTCCTTTATAGCCCAACATTAGCCACCTTTAGCTTAGCGGAGGTAAAGTGAAGTCATGTGACCGTGCTGTGGTTCCTTTAGCCCAACATTAGCCTCCTTGAGCTTAGCAAAATCACATGGAGAAATCCCATATTGACCAGGGAGATGCTGCCTTCAGGGTGCAACACATAAATACGTCATCCCTGCATTATTCTATTATCCTCTGTCTAGTGACTCATAAAGGACACCCGAGTGCACAATGATTACAGTGTCCCCTAATTGGCTAATTGGAGAAAGTGTCTGTTATGCTAACTGTCATTTAGATTTCCTCTAGCTGTGCATGCTGGAGGAACTCTTTGTTTCTGCAGCGATTATTTAAAGCATCAAATCACTGAGCTCCTCCACCTGCAGAGATAAAGCATGAATACATCACGACTGGAAATCAGATTGCCCCTGCAGAAAGTGACACGAGCTGTAAAGAAGAAACAAAACATGATTACATCTGACGCGGGTCTGGAATTGAAAATATACACATGTCAGAATTATTGTGATTTGATGTGAAGCCGTTTATCGCCTTCATAACTCAAACACACAGTAAAAAAAGTAAAACCTCAGTGTAGAAATACTCTGTGACAAGTCAAAGTCCTGCATCCAACACCTTACTTCAATACAAGCACAACATGATTTCATATACTGCTGCTGGATATCTGAACCTATCATTATTGGAAATGAAATGTTCCTGTACACGTGAAGCAACAGCGTTTACTAAAAGCTGCAGAAACCAAACGCTGCAACACTATATCAAAGTTTAAATGAAAAAATGAGGTTAGTTACGTTAGTTAGCTAGCTTACAGCTGCAGTAACATCAGGAGTCATGTGATCACATTGTTCAAATAAGACCATGAATCAGAGACAGTTGTCCAGCTGTGTGCGTCACTCTTTAGTGTCCCCTGGTCTCCAGCTGTGTGCGTCACTCTTTAGTGTCCCCTGGTCTCCCAGCTGTGTGCGTCACTCTTTAGTGTCCCCTGGTCTCCAGCTGTGTGCGTCACTCTTTAGTGTCCCCTGGTCTCCCAGCTGTGTGCGTCACTCTTTAGTGACCCCTGGTCTCCAGCTGTGTCCGTCACTCTTTAGTGTCCCCTGGTCTCCCAGCTGTGTGCGTCACTCTTTAGTGTCCCCTGGTCTCCCAGCTGTGTGCGTCACTCTTTAGTGTCCCCTGGTGTTCGATGTGTTTTGAGCTTCTTCAGCGTTTGGTTTCTGCAGCTTTTAGTAAACGCTGCGCATGTTTCCTCAAGTTGCTGAATGTTCTCTAAAAGCTGCATGTGTTGTCAAGTTGCTGAATGTTCTCTAAATGCTGCATGTGTTGTCAAGTTGCTGAATGTTCTCTAAACGCTGCATGTGTTGTCAAGTTGCTGAATATTCTCTAAATGCTGCATGTGTTGTCAAGTTGCTGAATATTCTCTAAATGCTGCATGTGTTGTCAAGTTGCTGAATGTTCTCTAAATGCTGCATGTGTTGTCAAGTTGCTGAATGTTCTCTAAATGCTGCATGTGATGTCAAGTTGCTGAATGTTCTCTAAACGCTGCATGTGTTGTCAAGTTGCTGAATGTTCTCTAAACGCTGCATGTGTTGTCAAGTTGCTGAATATTCTCTAAATGCTGCATGTGTTGTCAAGTTGCTGAATATTCTCTAAATGCTGCATGTGTTGTCAAGTTGCTGAATATTCTCTAAATGCTGCATGTGTTGTCAAGTTGCTGAATATTCTCTAAATGCTGCATGTGTTGTCAAGTTGCTGAATGTTCTCTAAACGCTGCATGTGTTGTCAAGTTGCTGAATGTTCTCTAAAAGCTGCATGTGTTGTCAAGTTGCTGAATGTTCTCTAAATGCTGCATGTGTTGTCAAGTTGCTGAATGTTCTCTAAATGCTGCATGTGTTGTCAAGTTGCTGAATATTCTCTAAATGCTGCATGTGTTGTCAAGTTGCTGAATGTTCTCTAAAAGCTGCATGTGTTGTCAAGTTGCTGAATGTTCTCTAAATGCTGCATGTGTTGTCAAGTTGCTGAATGTTCTCTAAACGCTGCATGTGTTGTCAAGTTGCTGAAGATGTTTCTTCATGTGGAACATTTGGGTTTCTATATCTGCATCCTTTCTGAAGCTGCAGCGTGTTTCTCCTGATGGAAGAGTTAGGCCGTTGTAGCACGTTTACCTGTTGGCCACCGTAGTTTATTTAATTTTGTATTAGTGATATAGAAATTACAGGACGTGAAGTGAAGACAAATACAGCATTTCTTAACATTTTTGATTAATTGTGCCGCCCTTTTTGTGCTAAAGTAATTTTATTTTTCCAGAGTCCCAGAAATGTAGAAAATGAGGGGAAGTTAAATGAGTTTATGACTTAATACAGAAACCTATTCGACCAAAGTAAAGACTCGGAGTACTTCTCTGTCTACAATATGTTTCTCTGTGTTAATACACATCACATGCTGCTGTTTAATGAGCTCTTTAATCATGTGAGCAACACCTGCATCATCCACCGGAAGTGGTCAGTTTGCTTTAGATATGACGAAGTTCATTCATCACGAGTCACACAATAAAACAATATTTCATATGAGGTTTGAGGGGGGGGGGGAGGAGCAAACAGAGGGTCTTTATAAGAGCTGTACTCACACACTCTCACACCAAACACACACACACACACACATTATATATATATATATATATATTCAGGGACAGGGTGTTGTTTGGCACGTACATGCGTAAAAACCGTGCCCGCTTTTCTGTGTTTCGTCTGATCTGCAGCCTGAGAGGATGGAGGCTCTGAAGCTCGCGGGCGTTTTGCTCGTGGTGGTCTGGGTGCAGGTGTTTGGCGCGTTGGGAACTCCGCTCAACAACGAAGAAGAAGACGGAGAGGCGTGGAGGGTGGAGGACTGGCAGGTGAGAAAAACACGGACGCGATTTATAGATGGATTCAGAGATTTTAGGTGGATTTCTTTAGCTCTAACAGCGGTGGAGTTGCATTGTAAAGATGCAAGTAAGAGGGATGAATTTAAAATAAAAATGCGCGAGGTTTAATAATGCAAAACTTGATTTTACGCTCTGCTTGGAGTTCATAAAATCTCAAATTCTTCACAAGTTTACGACTTTTTTTAAATAATGTTTTCCTCTAGTCTAAAGGTTTAGGATTTCCTACTTTTCTACCTATCAGAAGGAGTCAGTTTCAGGTGAAAACACGTCGTAAAAGGGTGACTTTACGCTCGTCTGAAAGTTAATAATAGCTCTCTTCCACAAGATTACGACTTTTTGTGATAATTATTACTACAAGCTTATAGAAAAATGATGATTATGATGATTTCATACTTTTCTGAGTATCAGAAGAAGCCAGTTTCAGGTGAAAAAAAAACGTAACATATGCCGTAATAAAATGTATATATATTTTTATCTAAACGAGATTTTACGCACGTCCGGGAGTCAATAACAACTCTAGTTTCCACAAATATACGATTTTTTACTGATTATTGTTGCCTTTAGCCTATAGAAAAATATCTCAATATGAGAGGAATCCAGTTTCAGCAGAAATGTATGTTATATAAGTCGGAATAAAATCCATATCTTTTAACCAAAAGTAACTTTACGCGGTGTCTGGAGTTAATAGGAGCTCTAATTCTGCAGAAATGTGCGACTTTTTCAGATCATTTTTCATTCCTAGATTTCTTGTAACATATGTAAATAAATAATTCCCTACTTTGTCACTTACAGAAGATCACAGATGCAAAATAAGGTTTGAGTTATAAAGGTTATTGTTTCAAAGAGACAATTTCAGCACCACGGAGAGAGACACAGTGAACGCCTCAGATACTTTAAATACATTAAATTAGACTAAAATCACTTCATTCAAATGAAGTGACATGTATACACTTACATTAAATTATGAAATACAGTTCATTAGAATAGAATGAAAGCCATCAATAGTGTTAAAACCTGTTTTAATTACACCCTAAAGTTAACGAGATTTACAGGAGCAATAACCTGACTTCAAACCTTCCTGTGTGTGTGTGTGTGTGTGTGTGTGTGTGTGTGTGTGTGTGTGTGTGTGTGTGTGTGTGTGTGTGTGTGTGTGTGTGTGTGTGTGTGTGTGTGTGTGTGTGTGTGTGTGTGTGTGTGTGTGTGTGTGTGTGTGTGTGTGTGTGTGTGTGTGTGTGTGTGTGGTGTGTGTGTGTGTACCCCCTGGAGAGAGGGATCAGTATCCGGTTGTTGGATCTCATCAAACGCTCCAAAGCTCAGCAGTTCCACGGCCTCATGGGCAGGAGCACCGGTAAATATACATAATAAACACGTAAATATTTGTATTTATGTTATTTTAAATACAGTAACATCTGTATTATATTACTACTGTGGTTTACCTATTGTTATATTTAAACATATCTTTATACCTTCTTCATTTCAGGCGACTCTCAACATGTGAGAGTGGGAAAGAAAAGTGAGTTATTACACTAAAGGGTTTTTATTTGTGATTTATTTGTGTTTTAATTTGTGTTTTTTTTCACAATCACCAGATGAGCCTCATGAGGTGTTTGTCTCTTCTTCAGGAAATAAAGGCGAGATGTTTGTTGGACTGATGGGCCGAAGAAGTTTAGGTGGAGGTAAGACAAACATGTTTTAAAAAAAGAAATAAATCATTCTCTGGTGTAAGAAATGAAAACTGAACCAGACATCCTTTTTAAAACATGAGGACAGAACATAAGAAGTTACGTTATTTATGAGAAAAGTCAGATTTTGTTTTGCAAAAGTCAGAAGTCAAAATTCTGAAAAAGTCGAAATTCTAAATAATTCACAAAAGCTGTAAAAAGTAAGAATTATGAAAAATTTCAAGAGAAAAAAATTCAAATTTTGAAAAAAAGTCGAAATTTGGGAAAATATTCTGAATTTGGGAAAAAGTTAAAATTCCGGAAAAAGTCAAATTCTAAATAAAAGTCTAAAATTCAGAAACATATTTAAATTTTGGGGCGAAAAGTCAAAACTCCATGAAATAAAAATATTTATAAAAAAGGAAGTCAAAGTTAAATATGTCTGATAAAACACACATAAATTAAATAAACATAATGATTTATTGTAAATAGAAGCGCACACAATACACACCATGTATACTCCAATAAATACAGTATATTTAAAATCAAGTAAGTAAACATCCGTGGTGAATTTGAAAAGTAAGTAGCAGCAGTATAACGTGTACAATGTGCAATACATATGAGACGATACAGGTAGCAGCCACAATACATTTTGTAAAACAGAGAATATAACACAGAGAAATCTGGACATTTTTATATTTTTGCACAATTATTTATGTTTGAATATTATTCTGTCTTAAAGGGGACCTATCATGCAAAATGCACTTTGTGATGTCTTTTCTACGTCACCATGTGTCCCCGGTGTGTCGGGGAACTCATGCAGCGTCAGAAAATAAAACCCTCTCTCTTTTCCTCCTTACCCACATCTTTTAAAAACGGAGGTACAACGAGCGGATACAGATTTGCTGCCGATATGACGTAATTTTGGATGGCGGACCCACAGAAAGTTGCTATCAGAAACAATGCCTGACGTTTTTTGGACGTAATCTCGTCTTTGTTTACATTAGCAAGCCTCGCTAACACTCAGAGCTAACCTGTACTGGAGAGCACACGTGTTTAAAAAGCAGGAAATAAAAAAAGGAACTCACCTTGTGATAAACCCACAAGAGAAAAAGCATTTGAGCTCCATACTGTTTCAGAAATAATCCTTGATGTGGTTTAGAACGGATGGCGTTTTATCACGGCAGAATTTCACTTTATCTCCGGTAGAATTCTGATGGCACTAGCTCCGCCTCCTCTTTTTTTTTTTTCAAGCTAAGGACCCAGAATCTGCGTTTCTCTAACAGCTGGAATAGAGGGATATGAGGGAAGTCTAAAATGCATGATCTGTTTGTATTTTGAGAAAACACATCATAGACGTGTTTTTTATATATTTGTATCTGAGACCCATAAAATATGCCTAGAATAGCACGATGGTGACCTTTAAGATTTCCCCTTATCATTTTTAGCTACTTTTTTAATGGTTCTATTGTTATTTTGTGCTTGAAAATGTCCGATCTATGTATTAGTTTCTGATTGTGATATTCTTCACTGCTTGTGGAAACTTGTATTGTTTGTGTTTCTAATACTCTGCTTTGTATTTTCCAGATACTGAAGAGGATTGGACACCAGACTCTTATTAAATATACATAAATATAAGAAAAGAAGTCCCCCATGATATTAACAGTTTAATTTCCTGCCCTGTATATTTCAGTCCCATGTTGTTGATCAACAGGACTCACACTGAAATCATCACTATAATAAATATACAGATATCTACGTCTTTTATTCATATTTAAATACATGTACGTGTTTCTTTTAAGGGAGATGCTTATTTTAAATCCATTAAAGCGGATGATGTTAAGTGTCTTTATTCTGTGTCGTCTCTGTAAAAAATAAAAGTGAGAAATTCACCTGATTATTTATTTTCTGTCATGTCACGTTGCAGATGAAGGAATGAACGTGATGTTGTTCAAAGAGGCGTCTGCTTTTGCTCTGAATAAATATACTTCAATCAGGAGAGGACTCTTTAAAGTAGAGACACTACATACTGATATACACCTGAACATCAGCAGGAGAGGACTCTTTAAAGTAGAGACACTACATACTGATATACACCTAAACATCAGCAGGAGAGGACTCTTTAAAGTAGAGACACTTCATACTGATATACACCTGACATCAGCAGGAGAGGACTCTTTAAAGTAGAGACACTACATACTGATATACACCTGAACATCAGCAGGAGAGGACTCTTTAAAGTAGAGACACTACATACTGATATACACCTGAACATCAGCAGGAGAGTACTCTTTAAAGTAGAGACACTACATACTGATATACACCTGAACATCAGTAGGAGAGGACTCTTTAAAGTAGAGACCTACATACTGATATACACCTAACATCAGCAGGAGATACACCTGAACATCAGCAGGAGACTCTTTAAAGTAGAGACACTACATACTGATATACACCTGAACATCAGCAGGAGAGGACTCTTTAAAGTAGAGACACTACATACTGATATACACCTGAACATCAGCAGGAGAGGACTCTTTAAAGTAGAGACACTACATACTGATATACACCTGAACATCAGCAGGAGAGGACTCTTTAAAGTAGAGACACTACATACTGATATACACCTGAACATCAGCAGGAGAGGACTCTTTAAAGTAGAGACACTACATACTGATATACACCTGACATCAGCAGGAGAGGACTCTTTAAAGTAGAGACACTACATACTGATATACACCTGAACATCAGCAGGAGAGGACTCTTTAAAGTAGAGACACTACATACTGATATACACCTGAACATCAGCAGGAGAGGACTCTTTAAAGTAGAGACACTACATACTGATATACACCTGAACATCATCAGGAGAGACTCTTTAAAGTAGAGACACTACATACTGATATACACCTGAACATCAGCAGGAGAGGACTCTTTAAAGTAGAGACACTACATACTGATATACACCTGAACATCAGCAGGAGAGGACTCTTTAAAGTAGAGACACTACATATAAACCTGAACATCAGCAGGAGAGGACTCTTTAAAGTAGAGACACTACATACTGATATACACCTGAACATCAGCAGGAGAGGACTCTTTAAAGTAGAGACACTACATACTGATATACACCTGAACATCAGCAGGAGAGGACTCTTTAAAGTAGAGACACTACAAACTTTAGTTTCACCATTAGCGTTTATTGAACAGGAAGGAACGGGTACAAAAGCAGGACTGAGCTACATATTGACGCCACGCTACTTTGTTTTGTGTCGGTTTTATTACATGTTTTATTACTGCAGGTCACTGGGGCTGAAACAGTGAATCTCTGCAGCTGTTAACAAACAGAAAGATGTAGCTGCCACTGGATCTGTGATGAACAAGAGAAACAAACAAAAACAGGTTTACTAGATGATCTGTGATGACGTAGTGAAGTATAAGGAGGTATTTGACTTTATCCTTCAAATACTCTTATTTTTCCACCTCTGGTTGTAACTGTTGTCCAATTTCAGTCAGAAAACCCTATTTGAACCACTCCGTCATACTCCATTTCATCATTTCATCATCATTTCAACGCCGCAAAAGCACAAAAAAGTACAAAAGGCATTCAGGAACATCAATATTAAAGTGTGTTCATGCAGACGGATTTCTTTCACTAAAAGTGCACTTTGCTTAATCCACTTAAGAATAAGCAACTCTAATGCGTCGTCAGAGAGGTTCATTGAGAAAAGGTGCTAAAAGTATAATTTGACAGCTAATTATTGAAATGTTTGGCCTGTTTGTGTTGGTTTAGATGGAAGATTGTGACTGCAAAAGCCACATGAAGAAGGGGAAACAACAACAGCGTGAGAGGAATATAGAAAACATTATTATATAAAACAAGACACAAAGAAATGTCTTCATCAGAAGGAAGGGCTTTTTTTAAACTGTGAAAAGCAGGAGAGCACACATAACTCCGGGCTGTAAGGAAAGATGTTTTCACATGTGACAAAACACTCAGAGGATTTAATCCGACAGCTTCCACCTCCAATTTCACAGCCAGCTGCTGCCCAGAATCTCGTCCCTCTTTTTAAAGGAATATTACATTTTTGGGGGGAAATATACTTATTTATTTTTCTGCAAATGTTCGATAGATGCCAATTAATGATCCCTTAATCATCTAACATTAAAAACCATTCCATAACTGGTCAATTAATACTAAATAACACACAGAAAACTCAAGCGGTAATTACTTAACATATAGATGCCAATTAATTACCACTTCATCATAACATATATATACTAAGACAATTACTTTAATGTTTATGCCAGTAATGAACAAGCTGTTCTTTGCTAATTTAATTTATACCAAATCATCTTATTTTATGTGTCTTTATGCACATGTATACAATAACTAAAGCTATTGTCTTTAAGTTAATAAAGTACAATATTTAGCTTTGAATTGTAGTAGAGTAGAAGCACACATTGTAAGTACCCTAAACCGTTCCGAGAATCTGCATTGTGGTATTTAAGCTACAGGCGGCTAATGACGTTTAGTCGTCTCTCTTAGACACTTGGTAGCAGCCGTGGTTTTTAATTCACCAGTGGGGTTTTACTGACGTATTTTAATCTCTTCTGCTTGTTTTAACCACAGACCTTTTAACCCTAAACCGTACCGAGTAAATCTGCATTGTGGTATTTATCTGAACTCTGCAATAAAAAATAAATACGCACATTTCCCAAAACACTCCTTTAACACATCTTAAAACCGGGTTAAGGTTTTAAATCAATAAATACAAAGATTGTCAGAGAAATAAAGTGTTTTCCAAAAGGGACAGATAATGAAACGAAGATGCTGCCGAGCCAGAGATTTACAAACTAAAATAGTGACAAAAATCTAATCAATCGTCACTTTTTAAATACAGGAGATAAACTGTGTGTGTTTTTCTCCGGTACCTTAAAGTACGGTGGCTGACAGCGGCCAAATCTCTTCCATCAGGAGAAACGAACTGCAGCTTCAGAAACGATATAAAAAGACAAATGTTCGTGTACTCGTGTTTTCATTTGTGTTTTTAAATCTGAAGTTGCTGCACGTTTTTCCTCCTACCTTGTCGGCCACCGTATAAAACATTAACTTAAACATTTGCGATAAATATTTATATTCACACAACGCCGGTCCTAGAGTACACATTCCTCTAGCAGACTTAACATATATATTTTA
>JAAKFY010000014.1:32273256-32293256 GCA_011823955.1 Dissostichus mawsoni | reverse complement strand
AGACACTAAATACTGATATACACCTGAACATCAGCAGGAGAGGACTCTTTAAAGTAGAGACACTACATACTGATATACACCTGAACATCAGCAGGAGAGGACTCTTTAAAGTAGAGACACTAAATACTGATATACACCTGAACATCAGCAGGAGAGGACTCTTTAAAGTAGAGACACTACATACTGATATACACCTGAACATCAGCAGGAGAGGACTCTTTAAAGTAGAGACACTACATACTGATATACACCTGAACATCAGCAGGAGAGGACTCTTTAAAGTAGAGACACTACATACTGATATACACCTGAACATCAGCAGGAGAGGACTCTTTAAAGTAGAGACACTACATACTGATATACACCTGAACATCAGCAGGAGAGGACTCTTTAAAGTAGAGACACTACATACTGATATACACCTGAACATCAGCAGGAGAGGACTCTTTAAAGTAGAGACACTACATACTGATATACACCTGAACATCAGCAGGAGAGCACTCTTTAAAGTAGAGACACTACATACTGATATACACCTGAACATCAGCAGGAGAGGACTCTTTAAAGTAGAGACACTACATACTGATATACACCTGAACATCAGCAGGAGAGGACTCTTTAAGTAGAGACACTACACACTGATATACACCTGAACATCAGCAGGAGAGGACTCTTTAAAGTAGAGACACTACACACTGATATACACCTGAACATCAGCAGAGAGGACTCTTTAAAGTAGAGACACTACATACTGATATACACCTGAACATCAGCAGGAGAGGACTCTTTAAAGTAGAGACACTACATACTGATATACACCTGAACATCAGCAGGAGAGGACTCTTTAAAGTAGAGACACCACATACTGATATACACCTGAACATCAGCAGGAGAGGACTCTTTAAAGTAGAGACACCACATACTGATATACACCTGAACATCAGCAGGAGAGGACTCTTTAAGTAGAGACACTACATACTGATATACACCTGAACATCAGCAGGAGAGGACTCTTTAAAGTAGAGACACTACATACTGATATACACCTGAACATCAGCAGGAGAGGACTCTTTAAAGTAGAGACACTACATACTGATATACACCTGAACATCAGCAGGAGAGGACTCTTTAAAGTAGAGACACTACATACTGATATACACCTGAACATCAGCAGGAGAGGACTCTTTAAAGTAGAGACACTACATACTGATATACACCTGAACATCAGCAGGAGAGGACTCTTTAAAGTAGAGACACTACGTACTGATATACACCTGAACATCAGCAGGAGAGGACTCTTTAAAGTAGAGACACTACGTACTGATATACACCTGAACATCAGCAGGAGAGGACTCTTTAAAGTAGAGACACTACATACTGATATACACCTGAACATCAGCAGGAGAGGACTCTTTAAAGTAGAGACACTACATACTGATATACACCTGAACATCAGCAGGAGAGGACTCTTTAAAGTAGAGACACTACATACTGATATACACCTGAACATCAGCAGGAGAGGACTCTTTAAAGTAGAGACACTACATACTGATATACACCTGAACATCAGCAGGAGAGGACTCTTTAAAGTAGAGACACTACGTACTGATATACACCTGAACATCAGCAGGAGAGGACTCTTTAAAGTAGAGACACTACATACTGATATACACCTGAACATCAGCAGGAGAGGACTCTTTAAAGTAGAGACACTACATACTGATATACACCTGAACATCAGCAGGAGAGGACTCTTTAAAGTAGAGACACTACATACTGATATACACCTGAACATCAGCAGGAGAGGACTCTTTAAAGTAGAGACACTACATACTGATATATACCTGAACATCAGCAGGAGAGGACTCTTTAAAGTAGAGACACTACATACTGATATACCTCTTTAATATATGCACGCATGTGTGTCTCTGCCTTTGTGAATGTAACAATAACTGTTTCATTCGATTCAGAACCGTCTTTTTGTCACACTATATAAAGAGGTATCCGTAGAAATCTTAGATATCGTTCAGACAAACTGTGAGTACTTCAGTCGTAACACTCTGTTCCCCGCATAGTTTAAAACTTTTTATGAATGCAGGAAGATCCTCTCGCTGCTCAGACTCTACTTCATTCAGAATCTGCCCTCGATTCTGTCTTTCTCTGCAGAGATTATTAAACATCAGGATCTTTTGATTACTTATTATTTCCATGAAGAGCCTCGCTGTGCTCGTTCTGCAGAAACACTTTCATGGTGTTTCAGCTGCAGAGAAACAGCCGAGCTTCAACAATGATTTTAAGCAAAAGACACAAATATCCCTGTGATTTTTATGTTTTTTAATCGTCCACGCGTGAGGTTGACTCGACTTCTTAGTGTTTTTTAGGGACTCCAAGTGCAGGACATATTAACTCATGCTCACAAAGGTGAAGGGAATATCGATGCCATGAGTATTGTGTTTTATTGTTGTGACGATTCGGCACAGTATTTAGTGTTTAATCAGTAGTTTACGTGCACAGATTCATGATACTCTGTACAGAGGTGGGAAGTAGTGGAGTACAAATACTTCGTTACTGTACTTAAGTACATGTTTCTGGTATCAGTACTTTACTCCATTACTTATTTTTCGGACGACTTTTTACTTTGACTTCTTACATTTTGAACCCAAATACCTGTACTTTCTACTTCTTACACTTTGAACCCAAATACCTGTACTTTCTACTTCTTACATGTTGAACCCAAATACCTGTACTTTCTACTTCTTACATGTTGAACACAAATACCTGAACTTTCTACTTCTTCCATGTTGAACACAAATACCTGTACTTTCTACTTCTTACATGTTGAACACAAATACCTGTACTTTCTACTTCTTACATGTTGAACACAAATACCTGAACTTTCTACTTCTTCCATGTTGAACACAAATACCTGTACTTTCTACTTCTTACATGTTGAACACAAATACCTGTACTTTCTACTTCTTACATGTTGAACACAATACCTGTACTTTCTACTTCTTACATGTTGAACACAAATACCTGTACTTTCTACTTCTTACATGTTGAACCTAATGACTAACAATGACATTATTGTTCTATTAATATAAAGGGAGGTCAGGTACTCTTTAAAACAGCTGCTAGTTATGGGTACTTTTTACTGAAGTACATTTCAAAGCCTCTTTACTTTTACTTGAGTGAAGAAGTTTAGTCAGTACTTCTACTTTCACCAGAGTATTTTTAATCTTTACTTCTACTTGAGTAAAGGGTGTGTGAACTTTTGCCACCTCTGACTCTCTGTTTCCTCTCTGTCTCTCAGAGATCAGTCAGGAGACGGCGGTGAACCCGGTGGATATCGTCAGCACTCTGCAGTCTCTCCAGATGCTCAAATACTGGAAGGGAAAACACCTGGTGTTAAAGAGACAGGTAGGAGACACTCATTCCACTTTTATTATTTTTTATTTTTTCAAAAATTATTACTTTCTTTTTTTTTTATACCTGTTTTTAAAGTGACTTAATTTTCGAAAGTCACTTTTAAAAAAACCCATTCTAAAATCATTTAAAAAATGCTTAATTTTCGAGAAATGCTTGATTTAATAAAAAATAAAAATAATAAATTACCTAACTGCAAATTTTACAAAAATGACGTTTTTTTGAAAAATGACCTCATTTTTTTAAACAAACTCATTTTGAAAAATATTCAATATTTAAGAAAAACGTAATTTCCGAATAAAAAGCTTAATTTAAAAAAAGAACACCTAATTATAAAAAAGATCTCCAAACTTTTTCCAAAAACGTACATTTTAGAAAAAAAACGGAATAAAATATAAAACGGAATTTTGGAAAAATCACTTCGCTTTTCAAAAATATATAATTTCCAAAAACGTACACATTTTCAAGAAATTTGTTATAATTTTTTTACCATTTACTAAAAGATCTGCACATTTTTCAAACATTTCTTAATTTCGTGTCTCTCTGTAGGACCTCATCGACGACTGGAAGGCGAGGGAGACGAAGCGCGGAAACAGCAAGACCATCGAACCCAAAGCCTTAAAGTGGACGCCGCCTAAAGGGACATAGAGGATCCTTTCACACTGAAAACACACACACACACACACACACACACACACACACACACACACACACACACACACACACACACACACACACACACACACACACACACACACACACACTCACTCCTGTAAAAACGCTTCATCAGCTTCAGCAGAGTCTCTGGGTTCAGCAGCCACCGTCACAGCTCAGAAATCTAAAAAATACAAGGACATTTGTTGGAAGATGTGCATTAATCTGCACCTAAAACACGACTGAATGATCAGAAATGTGTATTCAATGTTTAAGACGTCGCTTTGTGTAACATCTCACTAAAGGATGAACAAAGAGTGATGTTGAAGTGATGTGTGAATACAGGATCACCCTCATCTGTTTCCTGCAGAGTGAGTAATGTGTGTCTGCACCAGGCTCTCCCTCTAATCCAATCAGCAGCGACCTGTATCGAACCGGTGCCGCTTTTCATTTTGTTCTCAAGACGTTCGGACACAAAGCAGGTCGGCTGCTCGTTGACTCATGCAATGCATCATGGGAGACGCAGACGAGCGGGCCGTGATTTCATCAACGCATAATGTTTGTGGAAATAGCAGCCAGGAGCTCGAGTGGCAAAAAAAATGAATAGAGCCATGAATGAATGAGTCCTAAAACCAGACATGAGTCAGCATTTAATCACTTTCTGCCTGAAATAAGGTCTGTGGTTAGCACAAGCTGAACAGGTTAAAATACGTCAGTAAATACTCCACTGGTGAATTAAAAACTACGGTTGCTAACAAGTGTCTAAATGAGACGACTAAACGTCATCACGCCCAACATTAGCCTCCTTTAGCTTAGCGGTGGTGACGTGAAGTCATGTGACCGTGCTGTAGTTCCTCTATAGCCCAACATTAGCCTCCTTTAGCTTAGCGGTGGTGACGTGAAGTCATGTGACCGTGCTGTAGTTCCTCTATAGCCCAACATTAGCCACCTTCAGCTTAGCAGTGGTGACGTGAAGTCATGTGACCGTGCTGTAGTTCCTCTATAGCCCAACATTAGCCTCCTTTAGCTTAGCGGTGGTGACGTGAAGTCATGTGACCGTGCTGTAGTTCCTCTATAGCCCAACATTAGCCTCCTTTAGCTTAGCGGTGGTGACGTGAAGTCATGTGACCGTACTGTAGTTCCTTATATAGAGGCTAATGTTGGGCTATAAGGAACTACAGCACGGTCACATGACTTCACGTCACCACCGCTAAGCTAAAGGCGGCTAATGTTGGGCTATAAAGGAACTACAGCACGGTCACATGACTTCACGTCACCACCGCTAAGCTAAAGGAGGCTAATGTTGGGCTATAAAGGAACTACAGCACGGTCACATGACTTCACGTCACCACCGCTAAGCTAAAGGCGGCTAATGTTAGGCTATAAAGGAACTACAGCACGGTCACATGACTTCACGTCACCACCGCTAAGCTAAAGGCGGCTAATGTTAGGCTATAGCTAAAGGAACTAAAGTGGTAAAATGCTGACTAATTTCAAGGTTGTAGGACTCATTCCTTCAAAACCACCAAGTCTCCTCCAACATACAATATAGTGAACATAGAACAGTGACTTTTCTGAGTCTCATAATGGCTGCTTGAACCCAGAGCTAATCAATGACTCAGCACGCACATGGTGTCCAGTATTTAATCAATCCCAGTTAGTCAGGAAGCTATAGCTGCCATTGGACCTGGTGTGTAATCTAATGTCCGTCTGCCCGTCTGTTCGTGTGTTTTATGAGGTCTGCAGTTTGTTCTGAAGGGAGATCTCTCACACACATGTTCTCTGGTTGTTAAATAATATTTTATACTTTTTCTACCTCTTACTGAAGGTTTACCACTGTATCAAAGTTAATGTTAAGCTTCTTTACCCCACTTTTTATTCGGTTTTAACAATTGTTTTTACTAGATTTCTAAATATATATGCTATTTATATTCTTAAAATATATATGTTAAGTCTGCTAGAGGAATGTGTACTCTAGGACCGGCGTTGTGTGAATATAAATATTTATCGCAAATGTTTAAGTTAATGTTTTATACGGTGGCCGACAAGGTAGGAGGAAAAACGTGCAGCAACTTCAGATTAAAAACACAAATGAAAACACGAGTACACGAACATTTGTGTTTTTATATCGTTTCTGAAGCTGCAGTTCGTTTCTCCTGATGGAAGAGATTTGGCCGCTGTCAGCCACCGTACTTTAAGGTACGGAGAAAAACACACACAGTTTATCTCCTGTATTTAAAAAGTGACGATTGATTAGATTTTTGTCACTATTTTAGTTTGTAAATCTCTGGCTCGGCAGCATCTTCGTTTCATTATCTGTCCCTTTTGGAAAACACTTTATTTCTCTGACAATCTTTGTATTTATTGATTTAAAACCTTAACCCGGTTTTAAGATGTGTTAAAGGAGTGTTTTGGGAAATGTGCGTATTTATTTTTTATTGCAGAGTTCAGATAAATACCACAATGCAGATTTACTCGGTACGGTTTAGGGTTAAAAGGTCTGTGGTTAAAACAAGCAGAAGAGATTAAAATACGTCAGTAAAACCCCACTGGTGAATTAAAACCACGGCTGCTACCAAGTGTCTAAGAGAGACGACTAAACGTCATTAGCCGCCTGTAGCTTAAATACCACAATGCAGATTCTCGGAACGGTTAGGGTACTTACAATGTGTGCTTCTACTCTACTACAATTCAAAGCTAAATATTGTACTTTATTAACTTAAAGACAATAGCTTTAGTTATTGTATACATGTGCATAAAGACACATAAAATAAGATGATTTGGTATAAATTAAATTAGCAAAGAACAGCTTGTTCATTACTGGCATAAACATTAAAGTAATTGTCTTAGTATACATATGTTATGATGAAGTGGTAATTAATTGGCATCTATACCAGTTAAGTAATTACCGCTTGAGTTTCTGTGTGTTATTTAGTTAATTTGACCAGTTTATGGAATGGTTTTTAATGTTAGATGATTAAGGGATCATTAATTGGCATCTATCGAACATTTGCAGAAAAATAAATAAGTATATTTCCCCCAAAAATGTAATATTCCTTTAAAAAGAGGGACGAGTCTGGGCAGCAGCTGGCTGTGAAATTGGAGGTGGAAGCTGTCGGATTAAATCCTCTGAGTGTTTTGTCACATGTGAAAACATCTTTCCTTACAGCCCGGAGTTATGTGTGCTCTCCTGCTTTTCACAGTTTAAAAAAGCCCTTTCCTTCTGATGAAGACATTTCTTTGTGTCTTGTTTTATATACTAATGTTTTCTATATTTCCTCTCACGCTGTTGTTGTTTCCCCTTCTCTTCATGTGGCTTTTGCAGTCACATCTTCCATCTAAAACCAACACAAACAGGCCAAACATTTCAATAATTAGCTGTCAAATTATACTTTTAGCACCTTTTCTCAATGAACCTCTCTGACGACGTGCTTATTCTTAAGTGGATTAACAGCAAAGTGCACTTTTAGTGAAAGAAATCCGTCATGAACACACTTTAATATTGATGTTCCTGAATGCCTTTTGTACTTTTTTGTGCTTTGCGGCGTTGAAATGATGAAATGATGAAATGATGAAATGGAGTATGACGGAGTGGTTCAAATAGGGTTTTCTGACTGAAATTGGACAACAGTTAAAACCAGAGGTGGAAAAATAAGAGTATTTGAAGGATAAAGTCAAATACCTCCTTATACTTCACACGTCATCACAGATCATCTAGTAAACCTGTTTTTGTTTGTTTCTCTTGTTCATCACAGATCCAGTGGCAGCTACATCTTTCTGTTTGTTAACAGCTGCAGAGATTCACTGTTTCAGCCCCAGTGACCTGCAGTATAAAACATGTAATAAAACCGACACAAACAGTAGCGTGGCGTCAATATGTAGCTCAGTCCTGCTTTTGTACCCGTTTCCTTCCTGTTCAATAAACGCTAATGGTGAAACTAAAGTTTGTAGTGTCTCTACTTTAAAGAGTCCTCTCTCCTGCTGATGTTCAGGTGTATATCAGTATGTAGTGTCTCTACTTTAAAGAGTCCTCTCCTGCTGATGTTCAGGTGTATATCAGTATGTAGTGTCTCTACTTTAAAGAGTCCTCTCCTGCTGATGTTCAGGTGTATATCAGTATGTAGTGTCTCTACTTTAAAGAGTCCTCTCCTGCTGATGTTCAGGTGTATATCAGTATGTAGTGTCTCTACTTTAAAGAGTACTCTCCTGCTGATTTTCAGGTGTATATCAGTATGTAGTGTCTCTACTTTAAAGAGTCCTCTCCTGCTGATGTTCAGGTATATATCAGTATGTAGTGTCTCTACTTTAAAGAGTCCTCTCCTGCTGATGTTCAGGTGTATATCAGTATGTAGTGTCTCTACTTTAAAGAGTCCTCTCCTGCTGATGTTCAGGTGTATATCAGTATGTAGTGTCTCTACTTTAAAGAGTCCTCTCCTGCTGATATTCAGGTGTATATCAGTATGTAGTGTCTCTACTTTAAAGAGTCCTCTCCTGCTGATGTTCAGGTGTATATCAGTATGTAGTGTCTCTACTTTAAAGAGTCCTCTCCTGCTGATGTTCAGGTGTATATCAGTATGTAGTGTCTCTACTTTAAAGAGTCCTCTCCTGCTGATGTTCAGGTGTATATCAGTATGTAGTGTCTCTACTTTAAAGAGTCCTCTCCTGCTGATGTTCAGGTGTATATCAGTATGTAGTGTCTCTACTTTAAAGAGTCCTCTCCTGCTGATGTTCAGGTGTATATCAGTATGTAGTGTCTCTACTTTAAAGAGTCCTCTCCTGCTGATGTTCAGGTGTATATCAGTATGTAGTGTCTCTACTTTAAAGAGTACTCTCCTGCTGATTTTCAGGTGTATATCAGTATGTAGTGTCTCTACTTTAAAGAGTCCTCTCCTGCTGATGTTCAGGTATATATCAGTATGTAGTGTCTCTACTTTAAAGAGTCCTCTCCTGCTGATGTTCAGGTGTATATCAGTATGTAGTGTCTCTACTTTAAAGAGTCCTCTCCTGCTGATGTTCAGGTGTATATCAGTATGTAGTGTCTCTACTTTAAAGAGTCCTCTCCTGCTGATATTCAGGTGTATATCAGTATGTAGTGTCTCTACTTTAAAGAGTCCTCTCCTGCTGATGTTCAGGTGTATATCAGTATGTAGTGTCTCTACTTTAAAGAGTCCTCTCCTGCTGATGTTCAGGTGTATATCAGTATGTAGTGTCTCTACTTTAAAGAGTCCTCTCCTGCTGATGTCCAGGTGTATATCAGTATGAAGTGTCTCTACTTTAAAGAGTCCTCTCCTGCTGATGTTCAGGTGTATATCAGTATGTAGTGTCTCTACTTTAAAGAGTCCTCTCCTACTGATGTTCAGGTGTATATCAGTATGTAGTGTCTCTACTTTAAAGAGTACTCTCCTGCTGATGTTCAGGTGTATATCAGTATGTAGTGTCTCTACTTTAAAGAGTCCTCTCCTGCTGATGTTCAGGTGTATATCAGTATGTAGTGTCTCTACTTTAAAGAGTCCTCTCCTGCTGATGTCCAGGTGTATATCAGTATGAAGTGTCTCTACTTTAAAGAGTCCTCTCCTGCTGATGTTTAGGTGTATATCAGTATGTAGTGTCTCTACTTTAAAGAGTCCTCTCCTACTGATGTTCAGGTGTATATCAGTATGTAGTGTCTCTACTTTAAAGAGTCCTCTCCTGATTGAAGTATATTTATTCAGAGCAAAAGCAGACGCCTCTTTGAACAACATCACGTTCATTCCTTCATCTGCAACGTGACATGACAGAAAATAAATAATCAGGTGAATTTCTCACTTTTATTTTTTACAGAGACGACACAGAATAAAGACACTTAACATCATCCGCTTTAATGGATTTAAAATAAGCATCTCCCTTAAAAGAAACACGTACATGTATTTAAATATGAATAAAAGACGTAGATATCTGTATTTATTATAGTGATGATTTCAGTGTGAGTCCTGTTGATCAACAACATGGGACTGAAATATACAGGGCAGGAAATTAAACTGTTAATATCATGGGGGACTTCTTTTCTTATATTTATGTATATTTAATAAGAGTCTGGTGTCCAATCCTCTTCAGTATCTGGAAAATACAAAGCAGAGTATTAGAAACACAAACAATACAAGTTTCCACAAGCAGTGAAGAATATCACAATCAGAAACTAATACATAGATCGGACATTTTCAAGCACAAAATAACAATAGAACCATTAAAAAAGTAGCTAAAAATGATAAGGGGAAATCTTAAAGGTCACCATCGTGCTATTTCTAGGCATATTTTATGGGTCTCAGATACAAATATATAAAAACACGTCTATGATGTGTTTTTCTCAAAATACAAACAGATCATGCATTTTAGACTTCCCTCATATCCCTCTATTCCAGCTGTTAGAGAAACGCAGATTCTGGGTCCTTAGCTTGAAAAAAAAAAAAGAGGAGGCGGAGCTAGTGCCTGATCAGAATTCTACCGGAGATAAAGTGAAATTCTGCCGTGAGAAAACGCCATCCGTTCTAAACCACATCAAGGATTATTTCTGAAACAGTATGGAGCTCAAATGCTTTTTCTCTTGTGGGTTTATCACAAGGTGAGTTCCTTTTTTTATTTCCTGCTTTTTAAACACGTGTGCTCTCCAGTACAGGTTAGCTCTGAGTGTTAGCGAGGCTTGCTAATGTAAACAAAGACGAGATTACGTCCAAAAAACGTCAGGCATTGTTTCTGATAGCAACTTTCTGTGGGTCCGCCATCCAAAATTACGTCATATCGGCAGCAAATCTGTATCCGCTCGTTGTACCTCCGTTTTTAAAAGATGTGGGTAAGGAGGAAAAGAGAGAGGGTTTTATTTCTGACGCTGCATGAGTTCCCCGACACACCGGGGACACATGGTGACGTAGAAAAGACATCACAAAGTGCATTTTGCATGATAGGTCCCCTTTAAGACAGAATAATATTCAAACATAAATAATTGTGCAAAAATATAAAAATGTCCAGATTTCTCTTGTGTTATATTCTCTGTTTTACAAAATGTATTGTGGCTGCTACCTGTATCGTCTCATATGTATTGCACATTGTACACGTTATACTGCTGCTACTTACTTTTCAAATTCACCACGGATGTTTACTTACTTGATTTTAAATATACTGTATTTATTGGAGTATACATGGTGTGTATTGTGTGCGCTTCTATTTACAATAAATCATTATGTTTATTTAATTTATGTGTGTCTTATCAGACATATTTAACTTTGACTTCCTTTTTTTATAAATATTTTTATTTCATGGAGTTTTGACTTTTCGCCCCAAAATTTAAATATGTTTCTGAATTTTAGACTTTTATTTAGAATTGACTTTTTCCGGAATTTTATTACTTTTCCCAAATTCAGAATATTTTCCCAAATTTCGACTTTTTTTCAAAATTTGAATTTTTTTCTCTTGAAATTTTCATAATTCTTACTTTTTACAGCTTTTGTGAATTATTTAGAATTTCGACTTTTTCAGAATTTTGACTTCTGACTTTTGCAAAACAAAATCTGACTTTTCTCATAAATAACGTAACTTCTTATGTTCTGTCCTTTCATTGTTAAAAAGGATGTCTGGTTCAGTTTTCATTTCTTACACCAGAGAATGATTTATTTCTTTTTTTAAAACATGTTTGTCTTACCTCCACCTAAACTTCTTCGGCCCATCAGTCCAACAAACATCTCGCCTTTATTTCCTGAAGAAGAGACAAACACCTCATGAGGCTCATCTGGTGATTGTGATAAAAAAAAACACAAATTAAAACACAAATAAATCACAAATAAAAACCCTTTAGTGTAATAACTCACTTTTCTTTCCCACTCTCACATGTTGAGAGTCGCCTGAAATGAAGAAGGTATAAAGATATGTTTAAATATAACAATAGGTAAACCACAGTAGTAATATAATACAGATGTTACTGTATTTAAAATAACATAAATACAAATATTTACGTGTTTATTATGTATATTTACCGGTGCTCCTGCCCATGAGGCCGTGGAACTGCTGAGCTTTGGAGCGTTTGATGAGATCCAACAACCGGATACTGATCCCTCTCTCCAGGGGGTAACCCTACACACACACACACACACACACACACACACACACACACACACACACCACACACACACACACACACACACACACACACACACACACACACCACACACACACACACACACACACACACACACACACACACACACACACACACAGGAAGGTTTGAAGTCAGGTTATTGCTCCTGTAAATCTCGTTAACTTTAGGGTGTAATTAAAACAGGTTTTAACACTATTGATGGCTTTCATTCTATTCTAATGAACTGTATTTCATAATTTAATGTAAGTGTATACATGTCACTTCATTTGAATGAAGTGATTTTAGTCTAATAATGTAAGTGTAATGTATTTAAAGTATCTGAGGCGTTCACTGTGTCTCTCTCCGTGGTGCTGAAATTGTCTCTTTGAAACAATAACCTTTATAACTCAAACCTTATTTTGCATCTGTGATCTTCTGTAAGTGACAAAAGTAGGGAATTATTTATTTACATATGTTACAAGAAATCTAGGAATGAAAAATGATCTGAAAAAGTCGCACATTTCTGCAGAATTAGAGCTCCTATTAACTCCAGACACGCGTAAAGTTACTTTTGGTTAAAAGATATGGATTTTATTCCGACTTATATAACATACATTTCTGCTGAAACTGGATTCCTCTCATATTGAGATATTTTTCTATAGGCTAAAGGCAACAATAATCAGTAAAAAATCGTATATTTGTGGAAACTAGAGTTGTTATTGACTCCCGGACGTGCGTAAAATCTCGTTTAGATAAAAATATATATACATTTTATTACGGCATATGTTACGTTTTTTCACCTGAAACTGGCTTCTTCTGATACTCAGAAAAGTATGAAATCATCATAATCATCATTTTTCTATAAGCTTGTAGTAATAATTATCACAAAAAGTCGTAATCTTGTGGAAGAGAGCTATTATTAACTTTCAGACGAGCGTAAAGTCACCCTTTTACGACGTGTTTTCACCTGAAACTGACTCCTTCTGATAGGTAGAAAAGTAGGAAATCCTAAACCTTTAGACTAGAGGAAAACATTATTTAAAAAAAGTCGTAAACTTGTGAAGAATTTGAGATTTTATGAACTCCAAGCAGAGCGTAAAATCAAGTTTTGCATTATTAAACCTCGCGCATTTTTATTTTAAATTCATCCCTCTTCTTGCATCTTTTACAATGCAACTCCACCGCTGTTAGAGCTAAAGAAATCCACCTAAAATCCTGAATCCATCTATAAATCGCGTCCGTGTTTTTCTCACCTGCCAGTCCTCCACCCTCCACGCCTCTCCGTCTTCTTCTTCGTTGTTGAGCGGGTTCCCAACGCGCCAAACACCTGCACCCAGACCACCACGAGCAAAACGCCCGCGAGCTTCAGAGCCTCCATCCTCTCAGGCTGCAGATCAGACGAAACACAGAAAAGCGGGCACGGTTTTTACGCATGTACGTGCCAAACAACACCCTGTCCCTGATATATATATATATATATATATATAATGTGTGTGTGTGTGTGTGTTTGGTGTGAGAGTGTGTGAGTACAGCTCTTATAAAGACCCTCTGTTTGCTCCTCCCCCCCCCCCTCAAACCTCATATGAAATATTGTTTTATTGTGTGACTCGTGATGAATGAACTTCGTCATATCTAAAGCAAACTGACCACTTCCGGTGGATGATGCAGGTGTTGCTCACATGATTAAAGAGCTCATTAAACAGCAGCATGTGATGTGTATTAACACAGAGAAACATATTGTAGACAGAGAAGTACTCCGAGTCTTTACTTTGGTCGAATAGGTTTCTGTATTAAGTCATAAACTCATTTAACTTCCCCTCATTTTCTACATTTCTGGGACTCTGGGAAAAATAAAATTACTTTAGCACAAAAAGGGCGGCACAATTAATCAAAAATGTTAAGAAATGCTGTATTTGTCTTCACTTCACGTCCTGTAATTTCTATATCACTAATACAAAATTAAATAAACTACGGTGGCCAACAGGTAAACGTGCTACAACGGCCTAACTCTTCCATCAGGAGAAACACGCTGCAGCTTCAGAAAGGATGCAGATATAGAAACCCAAATGTTCCACATGAAGAAACATCTTCAGCAACTTGACAACACATGCAGCTTTAGAGAACATTCAGCAACTTGACAACACATGCAGCATTTAGAGAACATTCAGCAACTTGACAACACATGCAGCATTTAGAGAACATTCAGCAACTTGACAACACATGCAGCTTTTAGAGAACATTCAGCAACTTGACAACACATGCAGCGTTTAGAGAACATTCAGCAACTTGACAACACATGCAGCTTTTAGAGAACATTCAGCAACTTGACAACACATGCAGCGTTTAGAGAACATTCAGCAACTTGACAACACATGCAGCGTTTAGAGAACATTCAGCAACTTGAGGAAACATGCGCAGCGTTTACTAAAAGCTGCAGAAACCAAACGCTGAAGAAGCTCAAAACACAACGAAGACCAGGGGACACTAAAGAGTGACGCACACAGCTGGGAGACCAGGGGACACTAAAGAGTGACGCACACAGCTGGGAGACCAGGGGTCACTAAAGAGTGACGCACACAGCTGGGAGACCAGGGGACACTAAAGAGTGACGCACACAGCTGGAAGACCAGGGGACACTAAAGAGTGACGCACACAGCTGGGAGACCAGGGGACACTAAAGAGTGACGCACACAGCTGGGAGACCAGGGGACACTAAAGAGTGACGCACACAGCTGGGAGACCAGGGGACACTAAAGAGTGACGCACACAGCTGGAGACCAGGGGACACTAAAGAGTGACGCACACAGCTGGACAACTGTCTCTGATTCATGGTCTTATTTGAACAATGTGATCACATGACTCCTGATGTTACTGCAGCTGTAAGCTAGCTAAACTAACGTAACTAACCTATTTTTTCATTTAAACTTTGATATATTAGTTTGCAGCGTTTGGTTTCTGCAGCTTTTAGTAAACGCTGTTGCTTCACGTGTACAGGAACATTTCATTTCCAATAATGATAGGTTCAGATATCCAGCAGCAGTATATGAAATCATGTTGTGCTTGTATTGAAGTAAGGTGTTGGATGCAGGACTTTGACTTGTCACAGAGTATTTCTACACTGAGGTTTTACTTTTTTTACTGTGTGTTTGAGTTATGAAGGCGATAAACGTGCTTCACATCAAATCACAAATAATTCTGACATGTGTATATTTTCAATTCCAGACCCGGTCAGATGTAATCATGTTTTGTTTCTTCTTTACAGCTCGTGTCACTTTCTGCAGGGGCAATCTGATTTCCAGTCGTGATGTATTCATGCTTTATCTCTGCAGGTGGAGGAGCTCAGTGATTTGATGCTTTAAATAATCGCTGCAGAAACAAAGAGTTCCTCCCAGCATGCACAGCTAGAGGAAATCTAAATGACAGTAGCATAACAGACACTTTCTCCAATTAGCCAATTAGGGGACACTGTAATCATTGTGCACTCGGGTGTCCTTTATGAGTCACTAGACAGAGGATAATAGAATAATGCAGGGATGACGTATTTATGTGTTGCACCCTGAAGGCAGCATCTCCCTGGTCAATATGGGATTTCTCCATGTGATTTTGCTAAGCTCAAGGAGGCTAATGTTGGGCTATAAAGGAACCACAGCACGGTCACATGACTTCACGCCACCACCGCTAAGCTAAGGTGGCTAATGTTGGGCTATAAAGGAACCACAGCACAGTCACATGACTTCACTTTACCTCTGCTAAGCTAAAGGTGGCTAATGTTGGGCTATAAAGGAGCTACAGCACGGTCACATGACTTCACGCCACTACCGCTAAGCTAAAGGTGGCTAATGTTGGGCTATAAAGGAACTACAGCACGGTCACATGACTTCACTTCACCACCGCTAAGCTAAAGGAGGCTAATGTTGGGCTATAAAGGAACTCCAGCACGGTCACATGACTTCACGCCACTACCGCTAAGCTAAAGGTGGCTAATGTTGGGCTATAAAGGAACTACAGCACGGTCACATGACTTCACGTCACCACCGCTAAGTTAAAGGCGGCTAATGTTGGGCTATAAAGGAACTACAGCACGGTCACATGACTTCACCTCACCACAGCTAAGTTAAAGGCGGCTAATGTTGGGCTATAAAGGAACTACAGCACGGTCACATGACTTCACGTCACCACCGCTAAGCTAAAGGCGGCTAATGTTGGGCTATAAAGGAACTCTAGCACGGTCACATGACTTCACGCCACTACCGCTAAGCTAAAGGTGGCTAATGTTGGGCTATAAAGGAACTACAGCACGGTCACATGACTTCACGTCACCACGCTAAGCTAAAGGTGGCTAATGTTGGGCTATAAAGGAACTACAGCACGGTCACATGACTTCACGTCACCACCGCTGAGCTAAAGGCGGCTAATGTTGGGCTATAAAGGAACTACAGCACGGTCACATGACTTCACGTCACCACCGCTAAGCTAAAGGTGGCTAATGTTGGGCTATAAAGGAACTACAGCACGGTCACATGACTTCACGTCACCTCCGCTAAGCTAAAGGTGGCTAATGTTGGGCTATAAAGGAACTCCAGCATGGTCACATGACTTCACGTCACCACCGCTAAGCTAAACGTGGCTAATGTTGGGCTATAAAGGAACTACAGCACGGTCACATGACTTCACGTCACCACCGCTAAGCTAAACACGGCTAATGTTGGGCTATAAAGGAACTACAGCACGGTCACATGACTTCACGTCACCACCGCTAAGTTAAAGGCGGCTAATGTTGGGCTATAAAGGAACTACAGCACGGTCACATGACTTCACGTCACCTCCGCTAAGCTAAAGGTGGCTAATGTTGGGCTATAAAGGAACTCCAGCACGGTCACATGACCTCACCCCACTACCGCTAAGCTAAAGGTGGCTAATGTTGGGCTATAAAGGAACTACAGCACGGTCACATGACTTCATGTCACCACCGCTAAGCTAAACGTGGCTAATGTTGGGCTATAAAGGAACTACAGCACGGTCACATGACTTCACGTCACCACTGCTAAGCTAAAGGTGGCTAATGTTGGGCTATAAAGGAACTACAGCACGGTCACATGACTTCACGTCACCACAGCTAAGTTAAAGGCGGCTTATGTTGGGCTATAAAGGAACTACAGCACGGTCACATGACTTCACGTCACCACCGCTAAGCTAAAGGCGGCTAATGTTGGGCTATAAAGGAACTACAGCACGGTCACATGACTTCACGTCACCACCGCTAAGCTAAAGGAGGCTAATGTTGGGCATGATGATGTTTAGTCGTCTCAATTAGACACTTGTTAGCAACCGTTTTTAAATCCACCAGTGGGATTTACTGACGTATTTTATGTTGTAGAATTAAAATCTCTTCAGCTTGTGTTAACCACAGACTTTATTTCAGGATAACCAAAAACACATTCAGAAAACCATTGACCTCCAGACCGGACACAAAGTGATGAAATGCTTAGTTACGTGGTGTTTGATCAAATAAATATCCGTAGTTATAGAAGCAGTGTGATTCGTGTGTGCATACGTTCGCCAAAGAACCAGTGATATGTTCCTCATCATCAATTATCTCTAAATATATCCGAATGATAAATGATATCCTCTCTCAAACAAGAGCGTCTGGTCAGACTCTAATTGATATATTTAGCTAGTTCTGCGTCACGGAGCTGGCCCTCAATCACTCACCTTTAACTGTGGTTATCAGGTGTTAAAGCACTCATTAGTCACTTATGTTCCACGTCTATAATCTAATGACAGAGGTTTAAATAAAGATGCAATCAGTCTCCTTTGACAATCAGGATCTATAGAGGGACAAAGGGACAAAACAAATGTATTGGACAAATGCATTTCTGAAACCATTCAATATTTTTGTAGACATTTCACCCAAACCCACACATGTGAACGTCAATAGGGCGCTATAGAGGAAGTTGAGGGATGACCAAAATGAGTGTGTGTGTCTCTGTGTGTGTGTGTGTGTGTGTGGTGTGTGTGTGTGTGTGTGTGTGTGTGTGTCTAAGTTTTGGGAGGGTAGGTGAATCTACCTCTAATTGCGTTAGACGGGTATAATCTGTGAGAGCAGGTGTGTGTGTGTGGTGTGTGCGTGTGTGTGTGTGTGTGTATCCTGTATATGAGACCGCCTGCCTTACTTCAGCATGCTTCACTGAACAGAGACACCGACTCATTACCTCCGTTATGTTTCTCCGTCCGACCATGAGGACTGAGTCACTGAGTTTAATTGTTGATATGAATGTTCATATGGAGGATTTAACATATCACACAGATCTTATAATATGGAACTTCATTTGTTGACATTACGTGTTTCCCTTAATGTTCCATAAACATGTAGGGAAACAGTAATAATTATATATGTAATAACATGTTTAAATCTTATTACCGACACAGACCTTGATGACATGTGTTAAGTAACACAACATACAAATCATTTAAATGTATTTTTGCATTTCGCTCCTGGTTCCTCCTTTTGTTTATCATTGCTTTTATTTGTTACGTTAAAACCGTTAAAACCAGGTTTACAGCGAGGGAGCCGTTGTTACCGAACTCAATAGGAGGTATAACTCTGGCAGTCACCTCCTTCTCCAGGGATACACACACACACACACACACACACACACACACACACACACACACACACACACACACACACACACACACACACACACACACACACAGGAAGGTTTGAAGTCAGGTTATTGCTCCTGTAAATCCTCCATCTCGTTAACTTCAGGGTGTAATTAGAACAGGTTTAACACTATTGATGGCTTTTGGTACAGAATCATTTGTGCTGTGTAATCGCTGGACATTTGTTTTGTCTTTATTATCAGATGTTACTGCTCTCGCGCGGCGCTGCCTGAATGCAGCTGGAAAACAGGGAAAGATTTAACACATGAAATGAGAAGCAACTTCAATGAAACAATATATAATTTGGCACAAAGAGCTTCTCATTTCCAGCCAATTGTGCCTGCGTGAAATTACGACTGTAACTAAAAGATGCTATTAGCCGTAGCTACCGTGTGAGCTAATGCTAACACTACAGCTCCATGAGGTGTTTAGAAATATCTGTTGTCTCTTAAAAATCTGGTTTATTCATTGAGTTTTTTTAATGTTTACAGCTGATTTATTTTAAAATGATCTTCTGTGTGTTAATTCTCAAAGATGGACACGACCGCCATCTTGGCTACGTAGCGTAAATTGCGCTACTAGCAGCTACTACTGTTCTTCCTAAGTACACACAGAGATATACAAATACAAATTCTACATTATATCCTATGTTTAACACACATACCACTGCACGAGCATCAAAAACAAACCACCATTTATTTTATTGGGTTAATTGAGCATTCCTGTAATGATTGTAGACGTTGCTAGCTAGCTATCTAGCTAACAGCGCTACAACAACAACAACACAGACAAACTCACACACTGCCGAGTTTTCACAGAGTACACCGTGATGTTTACTAAGAAGAGCATCCATGTGGAGACACAGCACTATAAAAAAGGGTTTAAAAATGCACAAGTTAGCTCCATATATGATTTCCAAGACTGTGGCTAAAGCTAAAGCTACATGTTCCGGTGACAAAATATCAGTGTGCTTAAAATGTGTTTCAGGGGTGTTTCTAGAAATATATAGTATGAGTGCTGAGGCTCTGGTCTTGTTCATAAGATATATCAATTATCTCGATTAAGATCTGATAACATTGCTTATGTATTACCAGTAGGCTACATGTCAATAGTATAGGTATAGTATAAACTATAATATGAGGGCAATACT
>JAAKFY010000014.1:32015756-32265756 GCA_011823955.1 Dissostichus mawsoni | reverse complement strand
GTCTGAACACTCTTCTGCTTCTGTGACGAAGTCATTTCCCAAAGTGGGATCAATAAATCTATCTATCTATCCATCCATCCATCCATCCATCCATCTCTCTGTCCGTCCGTCCGTCCCTCCCTCCCTCCCTCCCTCCCTCCCTCCATCCTCCTCTCTCTCTCTCTCTCTCTCTCTCTCTCCTCTCTCTCTCTCTCTCTCTCTCTCTTCTCTCTCTCTCTCTCTCTCTCTCTATCTATCTATCTATCTATCTATCTATCTAAATAGTTTTTATTATTTGTATTTTACCTCGTGTGAATCTGAACTGTTGCTGCTTTAAACTCCTCCATTTTAATTAAATAAAGGTCCATCTGTTCTCATGAATCTGAAACAGCTGTTTGTTTTTCTTCTGCAGTTTTTAAATCTTTGGCGCCCCCTGGTGGCGTGAAGCAGGTATTACACCCTGACTGTTGTGTTTGACTGTATGTTTATGTATGTGTATATATATATGTGTGTATATGTGTATATATGTGTATGTGTGTATGTATATGTGTATATATATGTGTATATATGTGTATGCATCGTACATTTGAAAAGAGATTTAAACGTGTGTGTGTGTGTGTGTGTGTGTGTGTGTGTGCGGCTGTGCGCGCGCTTGGGAGAGAGTGTGTCAGTGTGTGTGTGTGTTTTTTTTGGGAGAGTGAGCATGTGTGTGGTGTTTGGGAGAGTGTGTGTGTGTGTGTGTGTGTGGTGTGTGTGTGTGTGTGTGTGTGTATGTGTGTGTGCTTGGGAGAGAGTGTGTCAGTGTGTGTGTGTACATGTGTGTGTTTGGGAGAGTGAGCATGTGTGTGTGTGTGTGTGTGTGTGTGTGTGTGTATGTGTGTGTGCTTGGGAGAGAGTGTGTCAGTGTGTGTGTGTACATGTGTGTGTGTGTTGTGTGTATGTGTGTGTGTGTGTATGTGTGTGTGTGTGTGGTGTGTGTTGTGTGTGTGGGGGGGTGGTGTGTGTGTGTGTGTGTATGTGTGTGTATGTGTGTGTGTGTGTGTATGTGTGTGTGTGTGTGGTATGTGTGTGTGTGTGTGTGTGTGTGTATGTATGTGTGTGTGTGTGTGTGTGTGTGTGTGTGTGTGTGTGTGTGTGTGTGTGTGGTTAAATGCAGGAATAAATTAAGTGAATGTAAAATAAAGAAAGATATAACAGAATGCTAAATGAAATACTTTAAGGTGGAATAAAATACCTCTTCTTGAAATATCTGTGCTTCTAGAGTTTGTGTTGCATCGTAAAGTTACAGTTGTTTATTTTAATGGAAACCAAGGCGTAAACTTTATCTGCAGCTTTTGCAACGTTTCAGATCCCAGATGGCGGCTTTCATCTCTTTATCCAAATGTTCCCAACGTGAGAACAACGTGGACACATTAGGCCTCGTGGTTCAGATATAAGTCAGATATGTGTCCCCGGTGTGTCAGGGAACTCACGCAGCGTCAGGAATAAAACCCTCTCTCTTTTCCTCCGTACCCAAATCTCTAAAAACGGGGGAACAACGGAGCTGATCCAGATTTGCGTCCGATATGACGTAATATCTGAAATGTGGACCCACGGCCCTATCAGAAAAGTTGCTATCAGAAACAATGCCCAACTGTTTTGGACGTAATATGGTCGGTGTGTTTACATTAGCATCGCTAACACTCAGAGCTAACCTGTACTGGAGAGCATGTGTGTGAAGAAGCAGGAAATAAAAAGGAACTCACCTTGTGGTATAACCGGCAAGAGAGAAAGCCTTTGAGCTCCATACTGTTTCAGAAAGAATCCTTGATAATCCATGATATGGCGTTTCATCACGGCAGTATTTAGTTTAGACAGTAGCTGCCGGGTCCCGCATGAGCTCAGACCCCTCCTCTTTTAAAGCTTTATACCCCAAATCAGCTTTTTAGAAACAGGAAGTGAAACAGAGGGATATGAGGCGTGGCTAGAATGGGTGATCTGTTTGGATTTTGAGCAAAACACTTCATAGACATGTTTTTTATACATTTTTATGTATCTGAGACCTATGCTATTGCCTAAAAATAGCATGATATGTGACCTTTAAAGTCATTATATCATAATACTTAGTCATTATGTTAATATTTTTAAATCAGTATCTGGGCCTATAAGTCAACACACTCGGCCTCATGCATCCAAAACGAGCAAACAACAACAATCACTGAGGAAAAATGATCCTGAAAAACAGGCAAAAGTCCTTGTATGTGTACTTACCGACTTAATTGTCTTTATTTCTTATTCTAGTATAACGAAACTCTTTATTAACAATATATTAACAAGTTAGCTTATTCTGCGTGCCACTTTTGCTGTAACTCTGTGGGACGAATAAAGGTTATTAAATAAGGACATTTTTTATATTTTTCTGGCAAACCATTGATTTTGCTCTGGATTTTACACACTTTTCTAAACAAATGGTACAAAGAGAAACAGATGCAGTTTAATGGAGGAGGGTCAGTTAGAGCTGGTGTCAGATTTAAACCAGTCTCTAATGTTCCCACTGCAGCTCAGAAACTGGTTCAACTCGAGCTCCAACAATTCACCTGGACCAAGCAGAGAACCAAGAGACACATTATGTAGAGGTAATACACATTCAAGTTATTGTGAGAATACACTACGTGAGTATTTTTGAGTTATTAAGTTATTATTTGACATATAAGTCAGTATTTTGAGATAAAAGTCAGTTTTCCAGATATTATGTCAGTATTTTTGAGAAACTAAGTTATTATTTTAGACACTAAGTCAGTTTTTTGACATTTAAGTCTTTATATTATAAAACTAAGTCATTACGAGGGGACATTATCTCATTATTTTGAGATATTAAGTCACACTAAGTCTATATGTTGAGATGAACACAGTATTTTGAGGTTTTATGTAAGCATTTTGAGACACTCAGTCATTTAGGTGAGATATAAAGTCAGTATTTTGAGATAAAAGTCAGTATTTTGAGATAAAAGTCAGTAATTTGAGATAAAAGTCAGTAATTTGTGATGATAAGTCACTTTTTGAGATAATAAGTCACTAGTGAGACTGCGAGCCTCACTAGAAAAGAAAAGGGTTGAACTGAATTCCCTCCCTCATACTGAGTGCTTTCTGTCCGCCCCCCCCCCCCTCCCCCCTCCCTACCGGGTAGATAAAGAGTCTCTCCAGAGTCTCTCGTCTCACTGACTGAGTCTCTGTGTTCCTGAACAGCAGCTTCTCCTCAACGCTCTGCGAACAGGTAGATCATATCTTCTGGGTTTTACCTCAAGTTTCAAGTCTCTATCACCATGTGCTCAGCAGCTACAGTGTAGATATGGAGATGAGAAACTGAAGTCCTCCTCCAACAGAGCAACATGAAGATATACAGGACATAGAACAGATACAACAGATAAAATAGTGCAAGAGAATGTTTGGAGATGTGCAGTAAATACAAATACAATAGAAATAGTGCCAGAAGCGTCTATTAGTATCAAATGCAATGTGAATAAATGCAAGAGGAAACCAATGAGGTGTTTTTTGACTTATTATGTCAGACAGCAGACAATGTGAGCGTAGAAAAGAAAGATATTTTAGGGTAAAAAATGATGTTATTTAAAGGAAAACCTGCCTTTCATGAAGCATATTCAGTACTTTAGTAAAGGTAGAACTACAGTGAAAGTAGAAGTACTCAGATCTTGTACTTAGTAAAGTAGAACTACACAGATCTTACTTGAGTGAAAGTAGAAGTACTCAGATCTTGTACTTGAGTAAAAGTAGAAGTACTCAGATCTTGTACTTGAGTAAAAGTAGAAGTACTCAGATCTTGTACTTGAGTAAAAGTAGAAGTACTCAGATCTTGTACTTGAGTAAAAGTAGAAGTACTCAGATCTTGTACTTGAGTAAAAGTAGAAGTACTCAGATCTTGTACTTGAGTAAAAGTAGAAGTACTCAGATCTTGTACTTGAGTAAAAGTAGAAGTACTCAGATCTTGTACTTGAGTAAAAGTAGAAGTACTCAGATCTTGTACTTGAGTAAAAGTAGAAGTACTCAGATCTTACTTGAGTAAAAGTAGAAGTACTCAGATCTTGTACTTGAGTAAAAGTAGAAGTACTCAGATCTTGTACTTGAGTAAAAGTAGAAGTACTCAGATCTTGTACTTGAGTAAAAGTAGAAGTACTCAGATCTTGTACTTGAGTAAAAGTAGAAGTACTCAGATCTTGTACTTGAGTAAAAGTAGAAGTACTCAGATCTTGTACTTGAGTAAAAGTAGAAGTACTCAGATCTTGTACTTGAGTAAAAGTAGAAGTACTCAGATCTTGTACTTGAGTAAAAGTAGAAGTACTCAGATCTTGTACTTGAGTAAAAGTAGAAGTACTCAGATCTTGTACTTGAGTAAAAGTAGAAGTACTCAGATCTTGTACTTGAGTAAAAGTAGAAGTACTCAGATCTTGTACTTGAGTAAAAGTAGAAGTACTCAGATCTTGTACTTGAGTAAAAGTAGAAGTACTCAGATCTTGTACTTGAGTAAAAGTAGAAGTACTCAGATCTTGTACTTGAGTAAAAGTAGAAGTACTCAGATCTTGTACTTGAGTAAAAGTAGAAGTACTCAGATCTTGTACTTGAGTAAAAGTAGAAGTACTCAGATCTTGTACTTGAGTAAAAGTAGAAGTACTCAGATCTTGTACTTGAGTAAAAGTAGAAGTACTCAGATCTTGTACTTGAGTAAAAGTAGAAGTACTCAGATCTTGTACTTGAGTAAAAGTAGAAGTACTCAGATCTTGTACTTGAGTAAAAGTAGAAGTACTCAGATCTTGTACTTGAGTAAAAGTAGAAGTACTCAGATCTTGTACTTGAGTAAAAGTAGAAGTACCAGAGTGTAGGAATACTCTGTTACAGTAAAAGTCCTGCATTCAAAATGTTCCTCAAGTAAAGTAGAAAAGTATTCTCATCAAAATATAGTGAAAGTAGCGACAGTAAAAGTAGTCATTGTGCAGATTGGTCCATTTCAGAATAATATATATGATATGTTTTATAATGATTGATCATGAAAGTGTTCTCAAAGCTGGTAAAGGTGCAGCTAGTTTGAATGACTTTGTATACTGCAGGTTGTGAATTTACTTTAAAGTCTGATTTAACACTTGGTTAAATATGAACGCGTTCTCCTAATGTTCTACCCGGTGTGAACGCCTCATAAAGCTTCACACGCTGAGCTGCTGCAGGTGTTTGTCCTTCAGTTCCTCCCACACTGAGAGCAGGACGCTAACATGCTAACCGTGCATGTGTCCTCCAATCAGGAATGACTTTCATAAAGTGCTTTAACCCTAATGCAATGTACAGTGATAGTTTTATATCAATATAATAATATATATATGCTGTTATGCAGGGTTTGTGGAGCAGTTTGGTTGCACACTACTTACAGTATATAAATGAATACAACTGTATGTATGTAAATGAATGCAATGAAAAATGAAAAAAAAAACATTATTATTATTTTTATTTTAGTTCATTTATGCATTATTATTATTTTAGATTTTATTTTATTTATTTTGTATTATTATTTCATTATTTTAGATTTTTCTTTTTTAACTGATCCATTATTGACACATTGAATAATGCCTATTTTTTTGCATTTTTTAAATATTTAATTTGGATGGAAATATGAGTAGCACAACCCTCATTTTAAGTGTTTTTCACTTGTATTTTCTGACCGGTTAGTCCCAGGATGCGTCTGCTGTTTTCTCTGAGTCTCCTATTGGCTCTGCTGCATGTGACCTCCTGTCTGCTGATTGGAGCGTTCAACATCAAACAGTTTGGAGACAAGAAGTCGTCCAACACGTCTCTGATAGACGTCATCAGCACGGTCAGGAACTGAAATCTGCATCCAATCTGTCAATCATGTGACTTAGTCTTTGAAAATCCTGACAATAAGTCTCAACTTGTTAAATACTGAATTAATATCTTAAAAAGTGACTTAATATCCCAAGATACAGACTTAATATGACTTAATATCTCCAAATACTGACTTAATATCTAAAAAAGTGACTAAATATCTCAAGATACTACTAAATATGACTTAATATCTCCAAATACTGACTTAATATCTCCAAATACTGACTTAATATCTCCAAATACTGACTTAATATCTCCAAATACTGACTAAATATCTCCAAATACTGACTTAATATCTCCAAATACTGACTTAATATCTCCAAATACTGACTAAATATCTCCAAATACTGACTTAATATCTAAAAAAGTGACTAAATATCTCAAGATACTGACTAAATACTGACTAAATATCTCCAAATACTGACTTAATATCTAAAAAAGTGACTTAATATCCCAAGATACTGACTTATTATCTCAAAATACTGACTACATGTCTCAAAATACTAACTTATCTAAAAAATACTGACTTAATATCTCAAGATACTGACATAGTAACAACATTTTCTCAGATTGTCCATCGCTATGACATCGTTCTGATCCAGGAGGTCAGAGACAGCGATCTGTCAGCAACCAAAAGACTCATGGACCGTGTCAACAAGTAAGAATTAAGAAAAGTGGCGGATCAAATTAGCAATATAGCTATAGTGCGATATCCAAATCACAGTAAATGCAATATATATTTGGTAAATCTGTGTGTGTGTGTGTGTGTGTGTGTGTGTGTGTGTGTGTGTGTTTACCCAGAGCTTCTCCTCAGTACAAGTACATCGTCAGTGAGCCTTTGGGTCGCAGCACCTATCAGGAGCAATACCTCTTCCTCTACACGTGAGACAGAAAATCTACTACATATTTTTTTTTTAAAGTTTCATTTACTTGAGATTTGCACAGAGTTTCTATGAGATAGAGACATTGTTTCAAAACGTCTTGCCCCATGTTTCCTCTCCAGGGAGCAGACGGTGTCCGTGGTTAAAAACTTCACCTACGATTACAAGATGGACGCCTTCAGCAGAGAGCCCTTTGTGGTCATGTTCACCTCCAAACAGACGAGTAATAAAGAGAGAGAAACTGTTCTTTTACTGGAAAGATATATAAAATATAAAGGAACTACAGCACGGTCACATGACTTCACCACCGCTAAGCTAAAGGTGGCTAATGTTGGGCTATAAAGGAACTACAGCACGGTCACATGACTTCACCACCGCTAAGCTAAAGGTGGCTAATGTTGGGCTATAAAGGAACTACAGCACGGTCACATGACTTCACCACCGCTAAGCTAAAGGTGGCTAATGTTGGGCTATAAAGGAACTACAGCACGGTCACATGACTTCACCACCGCTAAGCTAAAGTGGCTAATGTTGGGCTATAAAGGAACTACAGCACGGTCACATGACTTCACCACCGCTAAGTAAAGGTGGCTAATGTTGGGCTATAAAGGAACTACAGCACGGTCACATGACTTCACCACCGCTAAGCTAAAGGAGGCTAATGTTGGGCTATAAAGGAACTACAGCACGGTCACATGACTTCACGTCACCTCCGCTAAGCTAAAAGGTGGCTAATGTTGGGCTGTAAAGGAACTACAGCACGGTCACATGACTTCACGTCCCACCGCTAAGCTAAAGGTGGCTAATGTTGGGCTATAAAGGAACTACAGCACGGTCACATGACTTCACGTCCCCACCGCTAAGCTAAAGGTGGCTAATGTTGGGCTATAAAGGAACTACAGCACGGTCACATGACTTCACGTCACCACCGCTAAGCTGAAGGAGGCTAATGTTGGGCTATAAAGGAACTACAGCACGGTCACATGACTTCACGTCACCACCGCTAAGCTGAAGGTGGCTAATGTTGGGCTATAAAGGAACTACAGCATGGTCACATGACTTCACGTCCCACCGCTAAGCTAAAGGGCTAATGTTGGGCTATAAAGGAACTACAGCACGGTCACATGACTTACCACCGCTAAGCTAAAGGTGGCTAATGTTGGGCTATAAAGGAACTACAGCACGGTCACATGACTTCACGTCCCCACCGCTAAGCTCAAGGTGGCTAATGTTGGGCTATAAAGGAACTACAGCACGGTCACATGACTTCACGTCCCCACCGCTAAGCTAAAGGTGGCTAATGTTGGGCTATAAAGGAACTACAGCACGGTCACATGACTTCACGTCCCCACCGCTAGCTAAAGGGCTAATGTTGGGCTGTAAAGGAACTACAGCACGGTCACATGACTTCACGTCCCCACCGCTAAGCTAAAGGTGGCTAATGTTGGGCTATAAAGGAACTACAGCACGGTCACATGACTTCACGTCCCCACCGCTAAGCTAAAGGTGGCTAATGTTGGGCTATAAAGGAACTACAGCACGGTCACATGACTTCACGTCCCCACCGCTAAGCTAAAGGTGGCTAATGTTGGGCTATAAAGGAACTACAGCACGGTCACATGACTTCACCACCGCTAAGCTAAAGGTGGCTAATGTTGGGCTGTAAAGGAACTACAGCACGGTCACATGACTTCACGTCCCACCGCTAAGCTAAAGGAGGCTAATGTTGGGCTATAAAGGAACTACAGCAGGGTCACATGACTTCACGTCACACCGCTAAGCTAAGGTGGCTAATGTTGGGCTATAAAGGAACTACAGCACGGTCACATGACTTCACGTCACCACCGCTAAGCTGAAGGTGGCTAATGTTGGGCTATAAAGGAACTACAGCACGTCACATGACTTCACGTCACCACCGCTAAGCTAAGGAGGCTAATGTTGGGCTATAAAGGAAATACAGCACGGTCACATGACTTCAGTCACCACCACCGCTAAGCTGAAGGTGGCTAATGTTGGGCTATAAAGGAACTACAGCACGGTCACATGACTTCACGTCCCCACCGCTAAGCTAAAGGTGGCTAATGTTGGGCTATAAAGGAACTACAGCACGGTCACATGACTTAACCACCGCTAAGCTAAAGGTGGCTAATGTTGGGCTATAAAGGAACTACAGCACGGTCACATGACTTCACGTCCCCACCGCTAAGCTCAAGGTGGCTAATGTTGGGCTATAAAGGAACTACAGCACGGTCACATGACTTCACGTCCCCACCGCTAAGCTAAAGGTGGCTAATGTTGGGCTATAAAGGAACTACAGCACGGTCACATGACTTCACGTCCCCACCGCTAAGCTAAAGGTGGCTAATGTTGGGCTATAAAGGAACTACAGCACGGTCACATGACTTCACGTCCCACCGCTAAGCTAAAGGTGGCTAATGTTGGGCTGTAAAGGAACTACAGCACGGTCACATGACTTCACGTCCCACCGCTAAGTAAAGGTGGCTAATGTTGGGCTATAAAGGAACTACAGCACGGTCACATGACTTCACGTCACCACCGCTAAGCTAAAGGTGGCTAATGTTGGGCTGTAAAGGAACTACAGCACGGTCACATGACTTCACGTCACCACCGCTAAGCTAAAGGTGGCTAATGTTGGGCTGTAAAGGAACTACAGCACGGTCACATGACTTCACGTCACCACCGCTAAGTTGAAGGTGGCTAATGTTGGGCTATAAAGGAACTACAGCACGGTCACATGACTTCACGTCACCACCGCTAAGCTAAAGGTGGCTAATGTTGGGCTATAAAGGAACTACAGCACGGTCACATGACTTCACGTCACCACCGCTAAGCTGAAGGTGGTTAATGTTGGCCGTGATGACGTTTACTCGTCTAATTTGGACACTTGTTAGCAACCTCTGTTTTTAAATTCTCCAGAGGGGTATTTTATGTCGTAGAACAACATTTTAAAACCTCTCCAGCTTGTGTTAACCACAGACCTTATTTCAGGATAACAACCAAAAACACATTCAGAAAACCCTTGACCTCCAAACCAGGGGACAGGAAGTGCTAATATCTGGGTTTCAGGACTCTATTTGGTTCATTCTTTCTGCCATTTTTATGTCCGACAAATATGGTTGTCAGCTCTGTCTTGCTAAATCTAAAAGACTTACTTCTACAGAATGTCTGACATATCCAAAGGCTTTAAACTGGTCTCTTGTTTCTTTTCTCTCCTGCTCTCCAGCTGTGAAGGACTTTGTTCTGATTCCTCAGCACACGTCTCCGGACTCGGCTGTAAAGGAAGTGAATTCCCTCTTCGACGTGGTGACTGATGTCCGTGCTCGCTGGAACACCAATGTAAAACCTCTAAAAAAATTATTTCAGAATCTGTGTAATTAAGATGTTACCAGATAATACATTTGAGCCATTTCCCCTTTTCCCTTCAGAACATCCTTCTGATGGGCGACTTCAACGCCGGCTGCTCTTATGTTTCCGGTGCCGACTGGCAGCAGATCCGCCTCTTCACTGATAAGAGTTTCCATTGGCTGATCAAAGACGATGTTGACACTACGGTCTCAGAGAACACACACTGCCCTTACGACAGGTGGACACACACAGATAACTGCTTTGACATTTACTGTACATGCACTTACAGCAGAGATGTCAAAAGTTCACACATCCTTACTCAAGTAGAAGTAGTGTTTAAAAATACTCTGGTAAAAGTAGAAGTACTGACTAAACTTCTTTCACTCAAGTAAAAGAAGAAGAGGCTTTGAAATGTACTTCAGTAAAAAGTACCCATAACTAGCAGCTGTTTTAAAGAGTACCTGACCTCCCTTTATATTAATAGAACAATAATGTCATTGTTAGCTAATGAATGTTTCCATGCTGAACAACGGCAACATGACAACGTTTCCATTGGTCCCTCTTCTTTAGAGAAGACCAGGAAATGATGGATACACGGATCGTGTTCAAATCAATAGGCACGCAATGACTCTAAATAATAATGATCACGCCACCAAACACACATTCAACTAAAGGAACCAGCCTGTTTGGAACATGGAAGAAGTAGAAAGTACAGGTATTTGGGTTCAACATGTAAGAAGTAGAAAGTACAGGTATTTGGTTCAACATGTAAGAAGTAGAAAGTACAGGTATTTGGGTTCAACATGTAAGAAGTAGAAAGTACAGGTATTTGGGTTCAACATGTAAGAAGTAGAAAGTACAGGTATTTGGGTTCAAATGTAAGAAGTAGAAAGTACAGGTATTTGTTCAACATGTAAGAAGTAGAAAGTACAGGTATTTGGGTTCAACATGTAAGAAGTAGAAAGTACAGGTATTTGGTTCAAATGTAAGAAGTAGAAAGTACAGGTATTTGGGTTCAACATGTAAGAAGTAGAAAGTACAGGTATTTGGTTCAAATGTAAGAAGTAGAAAGTACAGGTATTTGGGTTCAAATGTAAGAAGTAGAAAGTACAGGTATTTGGGTTCAAATGTAAGAAGTAGAAAGTACAGGTATTGTGTTCAAAATGTAAGAAGTAAAAGTAAAAAGTCATCAGAAAAATAAGTAGTGGACTAAAGTACTGATACCAGAAAAATGTACTTAAATACAGTAACAAAGTATTTGTACTCCACTACTTCCCACCTCTGACACACACAAAGCTCCCATGGAAGTGAGCCAGCAAATGATTGTAGTGGACAAACAGCGGTACTACACTTCAGTGTCAATTTTGGACGTAATAAGGCCCAAACATACTTTTTCCCATTGACTTACATCGGGTTGGAACCATCTGTAAATCAGCAGATATTTAGGGCTTTTATTTTGAAAAACAAGCCTCATCCTGAACAATCTGTGAGAATACTGTTCTTTCTGGGGCTTTTATTTTGAAAAACAAGCCTCCTCCTGGACAATCTGTAACAATACAGTTTCTGCCTGGGACTTTTATTTTGAAAAACAAGCCTCCTCCTGTATAACCTGTAACAACAGTTTTCTTTCTTGGGCTTTTATTTTGAAAAACAAGCCTCCTCCTGTATAACCTGTAACAACAGCTTTCTTTCTTGGGCTTTTATTTTGAAAAACAAGCCTCATCCTGGACAATCTGTAACAATACAGATTTCCTTATCGGGCTTTTATTTTGAAAAACAAGCCTCCTCCAGGACAATCTGTCACAATACAGTTTCTTTCTCTGGCTTTTATTTTGAAAAACATGCCTCCTCCTGTACAACCTGTTACAATACAGTTTCTTTCTGGGGCTTTTATTTTGAAAAACAAACCCCATTCAGGACAATCTGTAACAATACAGATCCTTTCTGCGGCTTTTATTTTGAAAAACAAGCATCCTCCTGGACCTGGACGATCTGTAACATACAGTTTCTTTCTGGGGCTTTTATTTTGAAAAACAAGCCTCCTACTAGACAACCTGTAACAATACCGTTTTTTTCTGGGGCTTTTATTTTGAAAAACAAGCCTCCTCCTTGTCAACCTGTAACAATACAGTCTCTTTCTGGGGCTTTTATTTTGAAAAACAAGCCTCACCTAGAACTCCAAGTACAATCACTGGAAAAGCCCTAATTCAAATCATTAGGTCGTAAAAACCAACCCTCTTGATTCCTCTTTTCTCCCTGTTTCTGCAGGATTGTGGTCACAGCTGACATGAACAAAGGAGTGGTTTCCAGCAGCGCTAATGTCTACAACTACATGCTGGACCTAAAACTCAGCCACAGTCTGGTAAAAAAACGACTTTAATTCTCCTCTATAGTTGAACTCATTGCTGCTGAAAGGTACACAAGCGTCTATTTAGAAGTTTAAAGGTCTATGAAGAGAAACTTTGCACGTGCTGAAGATATTGATTCGACTTCCAGTAGCTGCATCATCTGAACAAGGAGGTGTCAAACGCTTAATTTTTTTAATTAATAGTTCAACATGTTGAGAAATACGCGTATTGTGAAAACACACCTGACAGTGCATCCATAGATTCTAGGTTTATTTACTGTAATTCTGCAACACATGAACAGTGGAAATGTAATCAATTTACAAAGAAAAACACGACAAAATGAATTGAATTTCTGTTGATTCTACAGCAAAGCTCAGCCAATAGAAAAGAGGGAAATGTAGTTTCTTATTTGGCGGCTAAATGCAACTAATACCTGCAGCCAATCAGAGTCCTGTGACATGTTGACATACATAACATATCACAGGCAGTCATACCGCAAGCAGCCTGTTAGCATAGCTTAGCATTACTCTGTCCAGCGGTAACTCAACTTCTAGTTTGTTTAGAAAGCACATGATTGGTCCCAGAGAAGAAACTGTCCTACACCCTAAGGAAGTACTTTTGTATTGGATGTGTTGTTGTTGTAGTCTTAAATAAACAGCTGTTATATGTTCAGTGAGACTAAAAGCACGTTTTGAAGTTTTGTTCTGTGTGTTCTCTCAGGCGTCGGGTGTGAGTGATCATTACCCTGTGGAGGTGCAGCTCTCCTGAGACCCAAGAACCGCTTCAAATACCTCCAGGATGAATTTTAATTAAGATTACTCTAATTTCGACAACTATGCATCCTTGAATTTACCAAAAATAAACAATGATTGCTGATTATTTCAATGAAAACGTGTCTTCTTGGACCTGGAAAATGTCTCTTATTGTCTTGTGTAGAAGGTCTTTAAAAAGGTATATAGACGCTCCTATTGGATAGCGCTCAAACAGATTGTAGGCTAAGGGGTGGGACATCTCTAAGCGGTTGGCCAATCACAACAGAGCCGGCCATCTAACCAATCAGAGCAGACTGGGCTCTGGGCAACATTACATACTGATATACACCTGAACATCAGCAGGAGAGGACTCTTTAAAGTAGAGACACTACATACTGATATACCTGAACATCAGCAGGAGAGGACTCTTTAAAGTAGAGACACTACATACTGATATACACCTGAACATCAGCAGGAGAGGACTCTTTAAAGTAGAGACACTGCATACTGATATACACCTGAACATCAGCAGGAGAGGACTCTTTAAAGTAGAGACACTACATACTGATATACACCTGAACATCAGCAGGAGAGGACTCTTTAAAGTAGAGACACTACGTACTGATATACACCTGAACATCAGCAGGAGAGGACTCTTTAAAGTAGAAACACCACATACTGATATACACCTGAACATCAGCAGGAGAGGACTCTTAAAGTAGAGACACTACATACTGATATACACCTGAACATCAGCAAGAGAGGACTCTTTAAAGTAGACACTACATACTGATATACACCTGAACATCAGCAGGAGAGGACTCTTTAAAGTAGAGACACTACATACTGATATACACCTGAACATCAGCAGGAGAGGACTCTTTAAAGTAGAGACACTACATACTGATATACACCTGATCATCAGCAGGAGAGGACTCTTTAAAGTAGAGACACTACATACTGATATATACCTGAACATCAGCAGGAGAGTACTCTTTAAAGTAGAGACACTACATACTGATATACACCTGAAATCAGCAGGAGAGGACTCTTTAAAGTAAAGACACTACATACTGATATACACCTGAACATCAGCAGGAGAGGACTCTTTAAAGTAGAGACACTACACACTGATATACACCTGACCATCAGCAGGAGAGGACTCTTTAAAGTAGAGACACTACATACTGATATACACCTGACCATCAGCAGGAGAGGACTCTTTAAAGTGTTTTTTCGAGAAAGTACTGCCAAATTAAAGAAATCACAATTTTGATTTAGACAATCTATTATTTATTCACACCAAACTGTTCTCTAACCACATGAATACATACATTGTATCAGCACATGTGTTGTTAGTCATGTATTGTACATACATCTCAAAGAGTCCCAGGGTTACTTCATCACTATTTGTTATGGTTCTTTAAAGGTACAGACTAGGCACTTGGTGGAGAACTAGAAAATCATTCACAGTTTGTTTTACTAATGTTGAGTCTATTTCCAAAACATAGCTAACTGTGGGCTGAGGTGGAGTTGCAAGTGTTTTTAATACCGGCTGGATCAAAGATAGGGGTAACTTCAACCAAAGTACTTTGACATTTGGAAAGAGAATGTATTTGTCACTGAGCGGTGGTGGAAGAAGTAACCCATTACTGAAGTGAAAGGTCTAAAACAACACTGTCAAAATGATCTGTTCCAGTAAAAGTCCTGCATTGTTAGTGTAAATGGCCAAATGTACCAAAACACCCCTATTCCAAATCAATAGAAAATAACTTAATGTTTATAGATGCTAATTACTTATCCCTTAATTGGCTAATTGATTGATTGACGAAGTCGTTCCTTTAAATTGTTTCCTATAGTTTAATTAATAACAAAATACCATATCTCATAAACCCTTTTTTTTAGGCAAATCTTCGTAAAGCACTGCAAAATGAATGAATGTACAGTAATGAGTACAGGAGAGACAAGTACAAGTACCTACATGTTGCACATTCGGTACAATACTTGAGTAAATGTACTTCTTTACACAATCATTAGGAGTACGTCCATTGGTCGAACCGGTATGAAGGCGAACTGCCGAGAGAGTCAAGGATCTTATCTTGACACCAATAAAAATATGACCGTGTGTTTTATACACAACGTGACCCTGAAGAAAGTATACACGTTATTATTTCCCCTCTCCTCTAGGCTCTTCTCTTTTTCAGCATCTCCATGTACCCGCCGAGAGACTTCTGGATGGAGTCTTTGGTTATGAAGTTGACAAAGTATTGGATGTCGGACTCTCTGTTGACGTGAGCTTGTCGATGGTTTTCTTCCTCATCATGGATTTGGTGATCTGTCTGGCATGGTCTGTGAAATGTGGAAATTAAGAGTTAGATCATCCTCAGATAATGACTAGTGTCTTGGTAGGGAATTACTACCTATGCTAGTATTGCCAGAACTGAGTAGATGTTGCTAGCAGTAGCTATTTTGTTACTACCGGAGGCTTTTATTTTGAAAAACATGCATCTTTCTTAGTTCTCCGTAAGGATCTAGAAACTCTTTGGGCTTTTACTTTGAAAACCATGCCTCATCCTTAGCTTCCTGTAATTGTGTTGTTACTTCCTGTGTCTTTTATTTTGAAAAACATGCCTCTTTCTTAGCTCTCTGTAAGGATCTAGTAACTCTTTGGGGCTTTTACTTTGAAAACCATGCCTCATCCTGAGCTTCCTGTAATTGTGTTGTTACTTCCTGTGTCTTTTATTTTGAAAAACATGCCTCTTTCTTAGCTCTCTGTAAGGATCTAGTAACTCTTGGGGCTTTTACTTTGAAAACCATGCCTCATCCTGAGCTTCCTGTAATTGTGTTGTTACTTCCTGTGGCTTTTATTTTGAAAACATGCCTCTAACCCAAACTATGTAATAGAAATATAGTAACATTTTTTGAAAAAAAGGCTAACCCCGAGAATCTCTTTAGGATACAGTTACTCTATGGGGCTTTTATTTTGAAAAACAAGCCTCTTCCTTAGCTTCCTGTTAAATTTCAGGTAATGTATGGGACTTTTATTTTGAAAAACATGCGTCTTCCTGAGCTCCGTGTAAGGATAAAGTAACTATGGTGCATTTAATTTGAAATACAAGCCTAATTCTGAGCTACCTCTTCCAATAAAGTAACTCTGTGGAGCTTTTATTTTGAAATCATGCATCCTCTAGCTATGAGGAGAAAATACAGAAGAGCATAAAAGGTTATAATACAAAATAAATAAAATAAAGGACAGTCAGTAAAATGCGGTGTGGAACAGGAGGGTTTGAGGCTTTTCTTAAAAAAAGCTGAGAGTGATGCAGAGGTCCCTATGTTCTCTGGAAGCTGATTTAAATATCCCAACACACCTGGAATAGCCAGCCACCTGCTGATGGTCTGCGTTGCCGCGGCGATGACCTGGTCTTCAGGCTCCAGCTGGTCCACCAGTCCGATCTTCAGAGCATCAGCTGGTTTGTAGAGGAGTCCAGCTGAAGGGCGATCTCTGTGGTCCGCTGGCCCACCGTGTTCTTCATGGTGTCCATAAACCTGCCACAGTCATCTTCATCATCATCATCATCATCATCATCATCATCATCATCATCATCACATCATCATCATCATCAGACAGTGTTTCTTAAAGTGGGGGGCGCAGAGGCATGACAGGGGGGGCGCGAGAGACCAGGAGAAAAACTTGTTATGACGTCGGCATGACCGGCGGAAGTTAAACTTAGAAACCTTAGAAACCTACGAGGGCGCTGTAGGACACAGGTGTGTAATGTACATGTTGAGGATGGAAGGTCAATAGGCGGCGCCAGGGGGTGCCCCCGGACCCCCCAAGAGGAGGTGATGTCCCCCCCCCTTATAATAAATAGCACTTTACCCCTGCTTACACCTGTGAGCTGATTATCGAGCCTTCATTGTAACAGTCGCGGGTACACTGTGTGTGTGTGTGTGTGTGTGTGTGTGTGTGTGTGTGTGTGTGTGTGTGTGTGTGTGTGTGTGATGGGGAGTGTTGCAGTAGAACATTCCATTGTAGCGCCCGGTACATTAATGGGAAACCCTAAATGTTTGAGCGCCCTCTATGAAACGTCAAGCTACCCCACAGCGCCCCCAGAAGAAATCTCTGGCGCCGCCGCTGAGCCTGCGACCCCGTTCTGAAGAGATGTGCAGAGCAACAGGCTCATTGCAGACACTAATGATAAGACACACTTTTCTGCCAAATATCAGCATTTTCTTTGCAAAGTGGCAAAGCATTATAACTTATTGTTCTAGCAAAGGGATTTGCACAATTCTATTATGTATTTTTTTTTTGAGCACACAGACTTATGGAGCATTGTTTTTTATCACTGTTCTAGCAAAGTGATTTTTTATCTTTTGAAAGGAATGCTCACGTTCATATTGATGTATTTTAATAAATGTTAATAAATAATAAATGTATTTTATTATAGTTTTCTTAAAATAGCTCTATCTGTGAACATGTTGGTTCAAGGTTTTTATTGGTCATGTGATCATAGCTACAGTGTAGTTATGACGATGAAAATCTGAGGTCACAGGCTCCTCCAACAGAGCAACACAATAACACAGATACACAGAAAGAAATGCAAGTAAATACAAAAAGAAAAGTAGTAAAAAAAAAAGTGAAATAGTGAAATTCTGATATTCCAACAATTGATAATTCCTCCTCACCAGAAAGGAGCCACGATGCCCAGCTGCGTCTCGTTGAGGCCGATGTTGTAGCGAGGGTTATCCGCCATTATCCTGTAGTCACACGTCATGGCCATCAGACAGCCTCCTGCCGGACTGGAGCCCTGAGAGACACATGTTCCTTTATTAAACTGATGTGAAGGTGGAGCCTCCTACTGTGGAAGGAGAACGTGGAGGACATTCATATGATGGAAGAAATGACATATCGACTGAGACTGCAAGAAACACGATATGAAGAGAAATGGTCAACGTTTAAGATTCAAACCAGCGACAAGGAATCCTGACTGATTGAGAGGAACCGTTCTCACGGATGGTCAAATGAGAATGTGACTCTAAACTGCATTTCTATTTTATATTATCTCTGTATTTGCATCTATAGTTGTATTACTCGAGTCCTCACAAACACTGAAAGAGTGGATCACATCAGTCCAGTACTGAAGTCTTTACACTGGCTTCCAGTCGGCCAAAGAATTGATTTTAAAGTACTATTGCTGGTTTTTAAAGCACTGAATGGAATGAATATTTTAACGATCTCCTGCAAACTATGAACCATCCAGGAGTCTCAGGTCTTCTGGGACGGGTCTGCTCTCTGCTGCAAGAGTCAGAACTAAACATGGAGAGGCAGCTTTCAGTTGTTATGCCCCGACCATCGGAACAAACTGCCTGAATCCGCAGCGCAACTGTTTCTACTTTTAAATCAAGATTCAAAACGTATCTTTTTGACGCAGCATTTGGATGAGTTGTTCAAATTCACACTGCAGCTTGGCTTTCATCCATGCATTTTATACCTGTTGTGTTTGTTTCATTATATTTGCTTTTAAAATGCCTGTCTTTAAATGCCTTTTTATAATGTGCTTCCACTGTATTTGTTCTTAAATGTCTTTTATTTTATATTGTAAAGCACTTTGGGTTGCCGTGTGCTGAAAGGTGCAGTGTAAATAAACTTGCCTTGCTTATTGCATTGTTTATTTTGTTTGGGTTGTCATGTACGTGCACAGCTGTTGTTGTAATTTTTGTATATAATAAAATCTTAAGTTAGAAAAAAAAACTGATGCTAATGTTGGTGGGTTTTTCTTCAGCGGTGGGTTCGTACCGACATTGATAGCAGCGACAGTGAACATGTATAATATATTGTATTATTAAACTGATGCTAATGTTGGTGGGTTTGTACCGACATTGATAGCAGCGACAGTGAACATGTATAATATATTGTATTATTAAACTGATGATATTTGGTGGGTTCTGTACCGACATTGATAGCAGCGACAGTGAACATGTATAATATATTGTATTATTAAACTGATGATAATGTTGGTGGGTTCTGTAACTACATTGATAGCAGCGACAGTGAACATGTATAATATATTGTATTATTAAACTGATGCTAATGTTGGTGGGTTTGGTACCGACATTGATAGCAGCGACAGTGAACATGTATAATATATTGTATTATTAAACTGATGATATTGTGGTGGGTTCTGTACCGACATTGATAGCAGCGACAGTGAACATGTATAATATATTGTATTATTAAACTGATGATAATGTTGGTGGGTTCTGTACCTACATTGATAGCAGCGACAGTGAACATGTATAATATATTGTATTATTAAACTGATGATAATGTTGGTGGGTTCGGTACCTACATTGATAGCAGCGACAGTGACCATGTTGGAGCCGTAGAGCTTCAGCCACATCTCCTGAACGGATCTCCAGAACGCTCCACAATGTTCCGGACTCTTCCCGTACATCTCCGTGATGTCCAGCCCGGCGGAGAACACCTTCGGCTGAGCCTGAAGGGTCACACTCAGGGTCAATTATCATTGCAAACTGTACGAGGGCTTTTATTTGAAAAACATGTCTATTACTGAGCTTCTTGTAAGAACAGCTACTCTTTGGGGGCTTTATTTAGAAAAACATGCCTCTTGCATAGATTCCTGCCAGGTTACAACTACCCTATGAGGCTTTTATTTGAAAAACATGTCTCTTAGTGAGCTTCTTGTAGGTATACGGTTACTCTTCTATGGGGCTTTTATTTTGAAAAGAATAAGCCTCATCTGATTCCTTTAAGGATAAAGTAAGTCTATGGGGCTTTTATTTTGAAAAACATGTCTCTTACTCAGCTTCTTGTAGGTATACGGTTACTCTTCTATGGGGCTTTTATTTTGATAAAATAAGCCTCATCCTGACTCCTGCTAGGATACAGCTACTCTATGGGGCTTTATTTTGAAAAAAGAGGCGTGAAAGTATCACCAATGTTTGTTTGACACAGAGATTATTTTCTGCAATAATCCAAAATCTATAGACGGTTTGCTTCCCACTGTACCGAGGTGATGATGAGGCCTCGGCAGCTCTTATCCATCTCCAGCTTCTCCACACTGATGCACAGCTCGGTGAGGAAGTCTAAACTGAGGCTGTTGACCGGAGGACTCTGCATGTGCATCACAGCCACACCTGCACACACACAATATGTAACGGCAGATTAGGATCTTCAAAGACACATGAAACACATCCCTCAAAAGATGCCCTTTTTTATTTTACCCCGACACACACACACACGATATATTTAAATGTTTACCCGTGCTCTGGTCGAACTCCACTCTGATCTTGGGAGGCGTGGAGTAGTTTCTCTGCTGAGGGACGAGGAGAGGAGACACACACATTCTGATATCACTGCTGCAGGAGGACCGCTGGGAGAGGAGACCTGCACACACACACACACACACACACACACACACACACACACACACACACACCACACACACACACACACACACACACACACACACACACACACACACACACACACCACACACACACACACCACACACACACACACACACACACACACACACACACACACACACACACACACACACCACACACACACACCACACACACACACACACACACACACACACACACACACACAGGATAGGACAGGTAAGAGTTCACAGAGATACAATAACTATACAAATAACGATAGGAAGAGGTAGAAGCAGTAGTAGTATACATATGTTATAGTCTGCAGAATAATGTCCTTAGGCTGACTCTTCTCTGCAGCTCCACAAACTATCAGATATCTTACCACATATTGCTTTATATATATATCACTAGTCCATATTGCGATGTATCCTCAATACATTATAACCTTACAGTCAAATGAAGGATAAAGTCGTCGTGAGATGTGACCTTTGTCCCAGTTGGAGCTAACAGCTAACAGCAGGAGACATGTTAGATATTCAGTCTGTGATATGTTCAGACACTTACCCGACAGTCCGCTCCTGCTCCTTAACGCAGCTCTTAAAGCCATGTTGTTTTACTTTAGGGTTTAAATAAATAAATAAGAAGCTTCTTAAACTTCCTCCAGTCTGCAGCTCCGAGGGTCTCCTTCTTCTTCTGATGAGTGTTTTGCAGCAGCTGGAGAGAGCATTAGCGCCCCCTGCTGCTGCGGAGGACAGAGGACATGTTGGCTATTACAAATGTAAAATAATAATAAATAAAAATAATATAATTAAATAATAAAAGTGTTATAATATAAATTCAAATATAATAATAATAATTGAACCTAATGTTTTTCTTCAAAAAAAATGTAAATCTTTAATACAAATAAATACAATTAATACTAATAATAATATGAATACAACATTATGATCTAATAATAACAATTTTATAAACGAATGTATCATTTTAATAAAAAATTATATAAATGAGAAAATAATACAAATTCTGTTAATATTAACTACTGTTAAGTTTATTAATATAATAGTGTTTAGTCCTTGTTCCGTCTTTAATGGAAAAGCTACTGAACTGCTACCTGATTGAAATACACTGAGGGAAACAGCTGACGGCTTTGCCGGTAATTGAGCCGTAGGTTTAAATCTTCTCACTATAAACTGTGTGTTAGTTTAGCTTTCAGATGCAGCAGTGTTCACCGCTTGTCAGGTGACGACGAACAACCAATCACAGCCCAGCTCACCTGTCTCTTCAGTAAACACCTGTCCTCAGTATATTAGCAGTGTTTTTTTTTACTGCAGGGCCAACGTTAGCCAGAGTTAAAGATCTGTACAGTGTTTATACATGTTATGATCTCTGCTGCTCCTCTAAGATCTACTTTATTGATCTCAGTTCGGGAAATATGTTTGTTACAGCCGCCTTTAGCCAAGCACCTCTTCAAAGAAACATGAAACACATCCATCAAAAGTTGCCCTTTATTTAACCCTGAAATGATCAGTGCATACGTCACAGATACACACACACGCGCACACACACGCGCACACACACACACACAATCAAATCAATCTTGTTTCTGATCTTTGACATATTCAAGACTCTAATCACCACCAAAGCCCCCTACTGTTTATTATATGGGAAATAAATAATGTTTTCTGATGTTTTGTAATGAATAATTGTAATTTTTGAGCAAGTTTTAAGTTGTTTAAGGGATTTATGAAAAAAAGCAACATAACAACATATCGATGAATGATTATGATAATATGATTTAATAGCAGTTTGTTTTTTTGTGTACATTTTTGCCACGGTGTCCAGAGGGTCCAAATGCATCGATAGAGTATAAAAGACATGTAAGAGTAAAAAGACATTGTACTTCACCTTCCGTGATCTACACTCCATTGACCATAACCATCTCTCCGAACTGCTATCGTCTAATCTCCCCCTGGACACAACCCTCAGCTCACCCGATGATCTGCTCAACCACTTCAACTCCACCCTACTCACCGCCAGAAATAAAACTGTCACTCTCAAGACCTCCTCACCCTGGTTCACACCTGCACTCCGTAAAATGAAGCAGCGAGGCCGCCAACTTGAACGTCTTTCAAAAAAACATCCCTCACAGCCCATCACATGAGCTACAACCTCCATCTCAATGCTTATAAAGCCGCTAAATCTGCCTACCTCTCCAACATCTTCACTGACCCCTCCCATAACCCCAGGACCCTCTTCTCTGCTGAATGATCCTCAAATACAAAACAGAAGTTGAAAAAAGGTACAAAAAGGCCCGAGGAGGACATAAGGGTTAATCTTGTAAAGTGTAAATAAGGATTTATAGAAGATGATTTTATGACAGAGCTGCGATATTTAAATGTTACTATCACGTTAAGCTCTTGTAATTAATACAGCAGAAAACATTACATCATACAAACATTTTGAGGAGAAATTACTGAAATAATCAATCTGTTTAAATTCAGCGTAGTCATGCTAATGCACCAGAACAACACTGCTATATTTACTGGTTTCAAATGTATTTTCTCTGTGAATTATAACAGTTTAAAAGTGTAAAATGTACATGTTCGCTGTATTCTTTTTATAACAGTGAGTGTTTCAGCAGTTCAGGTTCTTTTGTCGTTTTGGAATCTTTCCTTTGGGACGTTTCCCTCGTGGACCTGGAAGATAAACAGGAAAACACTTTTATTAAATCACCATCGATCACTTCCTACAGAGGTCTCATAAATGTAGTGACTCTGCTACTGATAATATCTGCTCTGTGAATCACTTCCTGTCTTCTGCTTTAAGGAAAACTGAGATATTTATATTCCTCCACGATCCCAGAGCTGGATTTTAGTTCACCTAAAGTATAAATATGTATGTACTGCATTTACTTTACAATATATGTACTTAATATGTAAAAGTTCCTAAAATCGAGCACACCTATGTTTTATATTTGTTGTTGAATCATCCAAAATGTTTCATAGAAATGTTAATTTATTCTGAGGGGTCGAGACTGGAAAAGGTTGAGAACCACTGCTGTATAGCATCTTACACATAGAGACCCCCTCCTCTTTATCCTAGACATCCTTCCCCTCGGTCACATCCACACTCAACTCTACCTCTCATCACACCCACCACCCACTCCACCCTCACGTCCTCCACAACCTCCACTGGCTCCCAGTCAAATACTGAATAGCCTTTAAACCACTCATCACCACCTACAAAGCCTTAAATCACACTGTACATGTTACATTTATATTCAATATTCCATTCCTCACATAATTATATCTTGCTTTATATTTTGTTACTGTAAATGTGTAATTCAACATGTATATTTTCTTCTTCTTTTCATATATATATATATTTGAATACTATTTTATTTCTATTGAGATGTTTACATTTCGGAATATTTATTTCTTGTCTTTTCATTTTTACTGTACAATGCCATGTCTTTTTATGCTGCTGCCACGCAAACATGTCCCAAATGGGATCATAAAGTACTTCTTATCTTTACCTTATCTTTAACAACCTGGCCCCTCCCTCTCTCTCTGACCTCCTCAACGTCACATCTCCACCCGTTGCTTCAGGTCCGGAGATGCAAACCCCCCGAAGACCACCAGGACTAAGATCTGGACCTGGGGGGGGCCCGGACCTTCTTCTCTGCTGCTGCACCCTCAATCTGGAACTAACTCCCTCTACACAGGACAATCAAGCACCCTATCATCTTTCAAACAACCCCTCACAGCCCCCTCTTCAGACGGGATTTTCTCTTGGAACCCCCCCCCCCCCTCCATGTCATAACGCTGCAAATCTGTTAAATGGTCAGTTTCTCTTGTACCACTGTGTTTGTTAAATGTAACTTTTGTAAAGCGTCTTTCTGTGTCTTGAAATCACGATATCAATTACAGTGTTTCCCCTAGGATGGAGTCATAGCCGCGGGGCTAAGGCACGCGGGGCTAAGGCACGCGGGGCTAGCAAAGTGCGCCCCGCCAATATGTTTCTATGTGTTTTGAGGCCTAGTACAGACAGTGGCAATGTCTCAAGTTTTAGCAAAATACACCTTTATTGAACATACAGTAACACAAATACTACAAAATCCACATAGCAAACAATCAAAACTCAAAAAGGGTCGCCACTTATTATTATTTTAATAAAATAAAATAAAAATGTTGGTACATGGCTGGCGCCCCTAGCAGCTATTTGTATATAGGGGAAACACTGAATAACTGCATTATTATTATTATTATTATTAAATACAAATAATGATATAAATGTCCTTTTAAAGTAGTGCTTGGTGCTGTTATAGGATTACCTGTCTGCAGATTCAGGTGTGTGTTACGGTGAGAAGGAAACTGGCGCCTGGAATGATGAAAGGCACAAAGTTAGTTATTGTTATAAAAATCAAGTTCAGCTCAATGAACACAAACTACGACAAAATGAAAAATGAAAATGATTCTAGATCAGGGGTGTCCAAACTTTTTTCAAAGAGGGCCAGATTTGATAATGTGAATGTGCCCGGGGGCCATTGTCCTTTCTGACATGTTTTAAACATAAAAGTGACTTACAAATACACTGTTATACAACAATTGTCATTGTCACAATTATCTTATTATTTTGTTTTCAAATGGCAGTTTAACAAAATACAAGCCACTCAGGCAGGCGTGAACAACTCTAAAAACACTGCTTTCATTCATATCTGGAGAGTCAGATAACATTGAACGGACTATATGGAATATCTTAAACTTTGTAGCTGGTTTGACCTATTTTTAATAAAGTGGGGTGCCAGTCAGAATCAGGTCTGACAAATAATAATCTAAAATATTAAACTCTGTCAAACCATACACAAATGAATTGATTAGGGAAACATCTCCTCCTTCACCGAAATGCATTGAGCATTAGGAAAAGCGCTATAAAAATCCTATGTCTTTGTATCACTACATGTCACCATGCAGTGAAATGAGGAATTAGATGTATTCTGTTTGACAATGCTTGCTGGCCATAAACCAAACATAATGAGACTGAAGCTGCGGGCCGTATTAAATCTGACCGCAGGCCGTGATTGGCCGCGGGCCGGACTTTATGCCTGGTCTAGATCCTGTCAGCTCATCGTTGATTTCCAACGGGTTAGTAACCGGTTAACATGTGGAGTAGTGCTGAGCCATGTCTGCCACTGTAGCCAACAGCACCATCCAATCACAGATCAGCAGCACCATCCAATCACAGCACAGCAGCACCATCCAATCACAGCACAGCAGCACCATCCAATCACAGCAGCACCATCCAATCACAGCACAGCAGCACCATCCAATCACAGCAGCACCATCCAATCGCAGCACTGTATTACAAGCCAATCCCAGTAACAGCCAATCACAGCACAGCAGCACCATCCAATCGCAGCACTGTATTACAAGCTAATCACAGTGAAAGCCAATCACGGCATAGTAGGACCAGCCAATCACAGCACATTTGGGCTCACAGTAGATGAGCTGATGTAAATAAATAAATACATTCCTTCATTTTTAGACAGTTGTATTTTTCTCTTCTTTACTGATGTTTCTTCTCTTTGCACCAACTCACCAAAACAAATTCCTTGCATGAGAAAAAACCTAATTGGCAACAAAGTGAATCCTAACTCTGAAACGAGTTGGTCAATTAAACGTCTGTAGAATTATGGTGACAAATCTTTGTTGCAGGAAAGCTTTCGTGCAACTGATTGTTTTATGGAAGATAAACGGTCAGTTTGTTTAATATTGAGGACAGAAAGTCTCAGCCATCTTGATCATTTTCCAAAATGCCTCCACGCTCCTCTTCACGTCTCTAACACGCCCCGTCATGAATAAACTGTGAACAAATAAAACCTGAGCTTGCAGATTTGTCTGGATCCCAGAAAAAACACTGACTAATGACTACATTTTAATCAGTGGTGAAACCTCATCAATAACTCCACACGGTGCAGCTGCTCTCTCTCACCTCTCTGTCTGTCTTCACTTCCTGTTCCACACCAGAGTCACCTGATGGAGGGAAGAAGTGACAGAGAAAAGACATCATAATAATTAAACTTGAACAAAGAGAAACATTAGAATCCTAAATGATTGAGAGAGCTGTAACAAGATGGAGTTAAACATGTTTCTGCTGAACCTTTTAGGATCAGAGTTTAATGGTTTGATGAATGGAGGATATGGTTTCAGTACTCACAGGTCTTCTGGATCTCAGCTCTGAACGTCCTGCCATCGATCCTGTAGGGATGAACACAATCCAAAAGTTATGGGTCAGGTTGAAAGTAAGTGTTTGTTCTTTGAGTTAGTCAGCTCCAGAGTCCGGACTGATCTAATGGTGCGTTCACACCGGACGCGATGCGATTTTTGGGGCGGCCCGATTACATGTAAAGTCAATGAAAAGACGCGGATGCACGCAAATTCGCATACAGCTACAGGTTAATTTAGCCTGATCGATCCGATCTACATACAGGAAACACACAAGCGAAACGGTTTCTCCTGCCGTGTTGTGTACACTAGCATTAATTCATGGTATTTACAAACCGTATCAGTATGTTGTTACTTGGGCATCATTTTGAAACGTGTATTAACAATCAAATTACAGTAAAAATGTTAATTTTGTTGTAGTTGGTATCTACCATAGTATTTACATGGAGATAAGCCCCGCCCCTCGCCAACGCGTCTTGTTTGAATGAGGCGAATAAACACAGCTGACAGCCGCGGTGAAAACTCGAGCGATTAGAGCAGGGATGGGCAACTTGGATGGTGGTGGGGGCCACATAATGTATGTACTGGCCACCAGGGGGCCGCAGATTCACTTGGAACACACACACACACAAATTCCATGTGTTGTATGTAATTATTAACAAATATACTAAGTCTGAAATCTTCATTGACATTTTACAATCTTTCAGGGAACATCCTCTAATGAGCTCACTAAACAAATATCAGTTCACAGAAATGTTATTTAATTTTTACAAGTGGCATGTTTGTGTTGAACAGGTTATTTAACAGTGGAATAAACTATTTTAAACTATTGGAAAGCACGGAAAATGTGTGTGCATTGAGATGAACCATTAAGATGACCTAAACAGGAAGTCATGACACTAACCCAGACGTTAGTTGTCTAACTTGAACCTAAGACACTTGGCTGACGCACAATAAGGGGAGTGTCAACACAGACACTGTCAACTCTCTGCTGTTCCTCAGCGCCGCTCCCCCTCCCGCTGACATTATGAATGAAAAGCGTATAGTAATCATAGATAACACGGCAGGGTCCGTGACAGTTTGTTTTCATGTGATTTCAGTTAAACAAAGTCTTGGCTTTCAGAATATTAAACTTGTTTCGCCAAATTCAGATGATAAATACAACTTTGAAACTTGTAACGGCACAATTACAAGCGGTAACTTGACGTCACAGCAGGCATAACAACAGCCGGTGTTTCTTGTGAGTGTTTCCCCGGGAAACAAACACAATACACACAAACGCCTCACTGATTATTTCACGGCCTTGGCTACCGGAAGAAATCATGTACAAGGCTCGCAACGTAACTAGGAATCTAGTGGACGGTATCAGTACTACAAGTAAAACAATTTTATTTAATTTGTATTAGTTACGTTGTTTATAAATTAATCTGAGGGCCGCAAAAAGAGGAGGTGAAACGGACCGCCATTTGCCCATCCCTGGATTAGAGCGATTAGAGCGATGCGATTAGAGCGATGCGATTAGAGCGATGCGAATATTCACATCGCGTCCGGTATGAACCAGAGATGGAGTACTCGAGTCCTGGAGTGCCGATTTTTGGGACTCGTGACTCGACCTCGCGCACTCGAACTCGGGAAGTCTCGCGCACGATGACTCGGACTCGACTTGTACATTGACGATCCGACTTGGATTCGAGCAAGTTTTCTCTGGACTCAGATGTACTCTGTCCTGGCGTGTGCAGCTGGAGGCGAGTTCACGTACTGGGCGCGCCCCCTGTTCCAGTCCAGATCCAGACACACCCCGCATCGTGCTGTATGCTTTCACAGATTTTGCTTAGACATTGGGAAAAAGCAGCGCAAAATGCTCGTTATGTGGAAAAAAGATTGAAGAGAAGGCTCCATAACACATTACTCTAAGGATCGAGTTCAGACATATAGGTAGGCTGTCTTGAACACTAGCATCAGAGTAATGTGATCAAATCAATACATAAAGATTCAGCCGATAACACGAACGCACATGAACATGCTTAATGTCGTCATTGTGCATGCTACGTAGCCATGTGCTTTCTGGAGCTTAGGAACATTCACGTGTTGGCTGTTGAACATTGTGATCGGATATTTATTATATTCGCTTTGTGTTTGACGTTCATAAGTGATGTGATGTTTTGCCGACTGTTTTGAAATAAATTAACAAAATATTCGTTCATTCCAACACATTTAGAATCATATCCCTTTTTACCATTAGTGTGTTAATAGGTGGCTTGCTTTGTTTGTGCTTGTACATTTTATTTTTTAAGGCTCAGGATTGTGGTTTTGTATTTCACTGTTATATAGCGCACTGATAACAATGTTACTTTTAAGATTGTTTCTCAAACAAACAATGTTTGGATGGTCCAAAAATCTATTTCAATTATTATCATAAACATGCCACAACTAGCTTGCAATGGTTGAAACTAAGGATTAGTAGTTGGGACAGCCCTATTTTCAACCATACAATTTATTTAGCAATAAGAAAGCTTTTTTTTAAATTATTTGGCATCAACAAGCTAAAGTGTGTATCCTTCTTCCCCTAGCTACCAACAATACTTTCTCTCATGTTCTAACGTTCTTAACAATTTCTTTTCAGTTTCTGTGGGTTTTCAAACCATAAAATAAACTGAAATTAAACCAGGAATTGTGACAGTGTGTCATTGTGTTAATGTAGACCATTTTCATTCGTAAAGCAGCTCTTTGAAGGAGCCAGAACGGAGCACTGGAGGCAATATTGGAACTCGACTCAACCTTGATGATGATAATAATAATATTAATATTTGTATAGCACCTTTTATACAAGAATTGTAGCCAAACTGGCTTCACAGCAGCTCAATAGACACATTTGTATAAAATGACAGGATAAAAGCAATGTAGAGGAGCTACAGCTACATTTCAACAAATATATCCACTAAGATTAATACATGAAGACTTGTGACTCGGACTTGACTTGGACTTTTCTTGGGTGACTCGGACTTGGACTCGAAAAGTGGGGACTCGAGAGTGACTTGGACTCGTGAATTGGTGACTTGACTACAACACTGTGAACGCAGCATAATGCTTTACATCCCTTCATATGTTCTGCAAACACTACGACTGACTGCTCTCAGCTGCATCAGAGGAGATAACTGGTCAGTAATCTAGAAACATGACAGGAAAACAAAACAGACTCTCTTTCACTCTTCTGTAAAATTCCATATGTTTGTTAAAATGTTACTTACTAAATATGGCTTTGCTTAGTGTATTGTTTTTGGAAGAACAAAAGAAAGAACCTTCAGTCTGTGGGTAACATCACTCACTTGTTGTGATTCCAGAGTGAGAGAAACACATCCACCTCCCTGTGTTTAATACAATACTGCTGAACCAGCAGAGAGTCGACCCCTTACTGACCTGAGATTCTCCAGTCTGCAGTCTGGACTCTCCACAAGATCTCTCAGCAGCTGCACTCCTGAATCCTGCAGAGTGTTTTTTCTCAGGTCCAGCTCTCTCAGATGGGAGGGGTTGGACTTCAGAGCTGAGGCCAGAGCAGAACAGCTGATCTCTGACAACCTGCAGTACTCCAGTCTGAATAAAGAAAACAAGATGTAACTTTAGAAAACAATGTTCCTGTTTGAAATAACTCCATAATCTGTTCAGAGCAGAAGAAGTTCAGAAAGTGGAAACTCCAAACAGGTAAAAACTGTAAGAGACAGAAAGAGGAAAGATCTCTCATTAATATTAAAGACAACGTGCTTCTACTTCAATAATAAAGAGGTGACTTCACATCTGAAGCTCTGCTCCATCTACACTAACTCATGATGTGCAGCCAGACCAATAAAACCCACAGAAACTGATTCAAGTCAAGATCACAAAGATCACAATATGTCAGGATTAGGGATGGGTATGGTTAAAGTTGTAAAGGTACTACTAGTCTTACCGATACTGCTTATCGATCCAGTATTTTTTGTAATTTCTTTTAAGTGAATAACTAAACAAATTGGAAACAGAGTTAACATTGCTTTATTTAATTTAGAGTGTGGATTCTTGCTGCTAGCACACATAACATACATGCATTTAATCAAGAACTGTACTTGAATACAATTTCGAGGTACTTAAGTATTAAATATTATGCTACTTTGTACTTCTACTCCACTTCAGTTCAGAGGTAACTGGTGTACTTTTCCTCCACTACATGTATTTAATACCTTTAGTTACTTCACAGATGTGGATGAATGATGTGAAATATAATCAAGTGTTAAATCAGACTTTAGTTCCACCTGGAGTAAATCCTCAAGCTACCCTGCAGTATACAAAGCCATTCAAACTAGCTGCACCTTTACCAGCTTTGAGAACACTTTCATGATCAATCATTATAAAACATATCATATATATTATTCTGAAATGGACCAATCTGCACAATGACTACTTTTACTGTCGCTACTTTCACTATTTTGATGAGAATACTTTTCTACTTTTACTTGAGGAACATTTTGAATGCAGGACTTTTACTGTAACAGAGTATTCCTACACTCTGGTACTTCTACTTTTACTCAAGTACAAGATCAGAGTACTTCTACTTTTACTCAAGTACAAGATCTGAGTACTTCTACTTTTACTCAAGTACAAGATCTGAGTACTTCTACTTTTACTGAAGTACAAGATCAGAGTACTTCTACTTTTACTCAAGTACAAGATCTGAGTACTTCTACTTTTACTCAAGTACAAGATCAGAGTACTTCTACTTTTACTCAAGTACAAGATCTGAGTACTTCTACTTTTACTCAAGTACAAGATCTGAGTACTTCTACTTTTACTAAGTACAAGATCTGAGTACTTCTACTTTTACTCAAGTACAATCTGAGTACTTCTCTACTTTTACTCAAGTACAAGATCTGAGTACTTCTACTTTTACTCAAGTACAAGATCTGAGTACTTCTACTGTTACTCAAGTACAAAATCTGAGTACTTCTACTTTTACTCAAGTACCAGACCTGAGTACTGTTACTTTAACTCAAGTACAAGATCTGAGTACTTAACTTTTTCCACTTCTGCGGACCTGACGTTGTAACGTTACTCGTAATAAGGGCAACAGAGCCACGGATTATGGAAGTATAAACATTTTGCATTTCTCCGTCTGAATATGATGCCAGATGTGTTTCTGCGTTTACGTGACAACACCAGTGGCAAACGAGCATTGTCCACATCGAGCCTGTAGAGTGTAACTTTTGAACACTCCGTCACCGGCAGATCAGAGAGAGAGAGAGAGAGAGAGAGGAGAGAGAGATAGAGAGAGAGAGAGATAGAGAGAGAGAGAGGAGAGATAGAGAGAGAGATAGAGAGAGACAGAGAAGAGAGAGAGGAGAGAGAGAGAGGAGAGAGACAGAGAGAGAGACAGAGAGAGAGAGAGACTGAGAGAGAGAGAGAGAGAGATCAATCTTATGGAGTGAAGAGTGGAAATAATGATATAGCAAGTCAGAAACGGAGTTGCATCGTGTAGCTTCAGAAAACGGTTGGGAACAGAACAAATATTTGTGTTTGGGAGATTTAATAGAAATATTAATTGTTGTATTTCTTATATAATTTGTTTATAAAAAATGTTTACGCAGTGTAGGATTTTAGCATTAAGATGCTCAGTGTGGATCAGTGTGATATCAGCCTGATGTCTGCAGCTCAGAGTCAACACAACTCTCTTCATCTCAGCACAGAAGTAAAAGATGGAGAACTGACCTGAGAGTCTCCAGTCTGCAGTCTGGACTCTCCAGAAGATCTCTCAGCAGCTCCACTCCTGAATCCTGCAGATCGTTGAAACCCAGGTCCAGAACTCTCAGATGGGAGGGTTGGACTTCAGAGTTGAGATCAGAGCAGCACAGTTGATCTCTGTCAAGCTGCAGCCACCCAGTCTGAATAAAGAAACATGATCTAATTTTAGAAAACAGTGTTCCTTTTTGAAATAAGTGAAGGTTTAATAATCTGTTCAGAGCTGAACAAGGTTTTAATGTCAACAATGATGTAGAAACAAATCCCTGATAATCTAAACTCAAACTCTGCAGCAGCTTTTCCTCTGTCATTAGATATTTAACAACTCCTTCATCTCCCTCACACACCTCAGGCTCATCTCAATTGATTATTTAGCCTCCTCCTTTCCCTCACTCGCGTCCCTTCCTTGCGTCTTAGCTCCGCCTCCGTAAGACGCGAGCGAGAGACACGAGGAAGAGACGCAAGGACAGAGGAGTCCTCAGGTATGAGTTGGGATGTCCTCGTTCACTCCGGCGCACCATAACCACACCTACTTCTGGTGTGCGCAGTTTTATCCCGTCACTGGACTTCCCTCCACATAAATCCCTTCAAACCTGGGATTTAGTTTCACATTGAAATTATTTCGTCCATCTCTTCCATTCATCTCTTTTATTATAGTTTTCTATGTATTACTTTCGGTCCTGTATTTGTTTTTCCAGCTATAACATTTCATTTAAGTTATAATTATAATCATAACAATAATAATAATTGATGGATTAATTTCATTATGGTATTTGAGCTTGTTTCAGATCAACTTTTGTATTGGATGTTGTTATTTAATTTGTCCTACAGAAGAGACACAAATCACTAAAATATTTATTAGTTATGCTACCCGTATTTGTATATATCCTAAATGTTTGACGTTCTGGGGTCTACCACACATGCATCAAAAACCACAAGTAAGAACTGTAAGTTATTATTTTATAATCAAAACATTATTATTGAATTTGTAAGTATATTTCACACATTTTAACCTGTTGGACCCTGAGCCTGTTTTCCAGGCCTCAGGCTCGAAAATGACATTCCCAGAACAAATGACCATAACTTCACTTCTAAAAGGGGGAAATTAATAATCTTTTTTCTCAAAGCAATGATAAACCTGTGAGTTGGATGTGAAGAGTCAGAATCAATATGTTTATTTTAATTTTAAAGTAAATTCAGATTGAACATAGTAAAAAACTGTAAAATTATAGTGTCCGTCCAAAAATTATTTTTTACTTAGTGAAAACTACCCTTGGATGATGGTAAGGTAGACTAAAAGCTTTAGGAATCCAATGTACAACATATAATAAGTACCCTGTATCAAGATTGATGCAAAACAAGTGACATTTGACCTTTTTAGAGAGGTTTAGCAAAAAAAACTCCACTTCTGAGGTGATCTGGGTGGAAAACGCCTTTTTTACCGTTTCTCTGGAACCCATTAGGGCTGAACGATTAATCGATTTTAAATCGAAATCGCGATTTGAAATGATGCGATTATCAAATCGCAAAGCCTGCGATTTTTAAAACTTTTTTTTTTTTTTTTTGTTTGTTCTTGCGTGTCAGTCATCCACACCAATCAGAAGTGCTGTGCTCCACATGTACCAGCCATTGTTAACCAATCAGAAGTGGCCCATGATAGAAGGTGATAGACAGATTGATCCAATCACCTGCCAAGTATTTTTGAAATACTTTTCCAAATGGCTTCCAATGGAGCTTCCCTAGATGGTTTGGTGAAACAAACCATCTGAGTCAGGTTAGTGATGCTCCATCACATGTTTCTATTACAGGGTGAATCTGAAACTGAAGCTTGACTTTAAAGCATCCCAACGGAAGTTTCATGTAAGTTTAGTTCTTTCACTCGTAGCTCGGGCTGCGGGGGTGCTAGAGACGGGAGCATGTTGATGCGACCTTCCTAGCCGGAGATATGGCCGCATTTTACAATAAACTTCCGTTGGGTCACTTAAAAACAAATATCGCAAATCGAATCGCAATCGCAATATTTGTCAGAAAAATCGCAATTCGATTTTTTCCCAAAATCGTGCAGCCCTAGAACCCATTGGTCAACATCTCTTTTACCTCATTCACACCAACGGTGTTTCAGGGCCGGTTCGGAGCTGGAGCTTGAAAAGCACCTGGTTTCCTGTTCACACCGCAGCGGAGCAGCCTCTTAGCGTCGAGGCGGGGGCAGGGGCAGGGGCGGGATCAACTCCTGAACAACAACAAAAAGCCCGCGTTTTATCCAGTTTGTACACAACGATGGAGAAACTTAACAAGCAGCAGTGGTCCACTGAAGAGACCCAGCTACCTACTGGGAATCTGGTCTTCCGAAGAGGTACAGAGGAAGCTGGAGGGGAGCACGCGGTCCAAAGCAATTCTCCAACAATTGCAGAAAGAGATGGCAACCGCTGGTTTTTACCGTACCGTGGAACAGATTGGCAACAAATTCAAATAAGTCAAGAAGGACTATCGGGACCTTGTCGGTGTGAGCTGTGAGGGTTTTCCGCGCGGTTTGGCTTTATGAAGCAGGCACGCAAACGGTTACGTCATGACGCAAACGATGACGCAATGACGCAGCACCAGTCGGGCTCTGAGCGGTGTGAAAAGAGCCGGAGCTAAACCGAAGAACCGGTTCTGAACCTGAAAAGCTCTAGCAGGGAGCTTGAACCGGAGTTGCGTTGGTGTGAATGAGGTATTTGTGACCGTTAGAGCCAATAGAATCGAAGGGGAGCTTTCACATACACACTAACGTTAAAACAAAAAGGTGGGGGTTTCGCGCATGCAGTTTTGCATGAGAGTGAAGCTGTCTCTCGCTCTGACATCTGAAAACGGAAAAGCAGGTTTATTCCTTATGGATTATCAGAAATCATTTCAAAGTGACACAGACACATTGGATTAACCTATGGATTAACCTTCAGCAGCGTTTTATCGTTTTAATGCCATTGAAGACCACTTTTGACCAGACAACGACACAGGTAAGCCATTTTGCCGTTTAAGCTACCTAGCGCCACATGTTTTGATGTATGTTCTTGTTAATAGCTCCGCGAGTTCTTATCATGGAGTGATAATGTATGTACCTATCGATTCTGTGTCATCTCACGATGCTATTCGATATCTTGGATGTGCAGCTACGATAAGTAATAAGGGTGTTATGAGTGAGTTTCTGTGCAGTAATGCGTTAGCATTTTTCGCTCGTTGCTAATTCATAGGCTGAGCGTTAGCATTGTGAGGATTCTTTGAAAAAAAAAAAAAAAAGATCTGTTAGCTGAGTTTCTTCCCGTTACATGGATATAAAACATTCATAGTTTATTAAATATTAAGATGCCCTCAGACTCTGTTTCATGTAGATGACGCCTTTTTCCGCCCGGGGGCGGGGGGAAGGGGTTTAACAGGTTAATGTTTTTATAGAGTATGATCTCATTCGTTTAAGAGATGTAATATATTTTACTCTTAAAGGTCCCATGTCATGGACATTTCTACTGATCATACTTCCATTGTTGAGGTATACTAAATAGATTTATATTGTTCAATGTTCCAAACTCACATTGGTTTCTCATACAGCATCTCTGTATAGTATGTGTATTCACTCTCTGTCCTAAACGGCTTGTTGGAGCTCCTGCCCCCCCCTCTCTGTGAGCCCAGTGTGCTCCGATTGGTCAGCTCGGCCACTCTGTTCTGATTAGTCAACCACCAGAGAGGCTCCGCCCATGTCTAACACAGTGCTTTTCTGGCTCTGAGCGGAACATCAGTTTTACAATGGCTTCGGTACAGCCGTATATGTTTGAACCGGAGTCCGATCCTGAAAGTGAGACAGACCAACGTGATAGACCTGATCCATCGTCCCAAACTAGACTAGAGCAGACACAGTGGAAGATTTTTATTTAGTATCGCTCTTACATTTCAGATGTAAGTTACAACATTATGTAGCCAGCTAGCTGAAAAACACCAACCACCAATAATAGCACACAACATTATATGCCAAGATATACACCATACATATTTGTCATGTCAATAGACTATTATATGCCTTTTATTTCTTCCTTAGTAATTGAATGTTTATTTTGTAAACCTCGCCATAGTTGGTTTAATTGCTAAACGTGTTATGTAACAAATATCTTACCTTCCTATAGGTTGTAACACGAATGACGAATTTACAGATTTGATTATGGACCTTTGAGGCGTAGAACGGAAGAAGAGTTATTCTTACCTGTAATAAACTACTACTGTGTTTGATGAAAAATCAAATCATGGTTTGCTATATATGAATGATATGTTATAGGAGCAAATAATTCAGGGAAGAAAGGCTACTAAGTATTTCCATCAAACTTTATTTTTAGAAAGTACAAAATGAACATGTGTAAATATACATATATACACTGTATATCATCCATTCCTCCCCTTATAGGCGTTTTCGGCATCTTGCCTATCGCAGCTTTGCAAGCTGGTGCTGGGGCTTTTTAGGACGAGGCATCAGAGTGGTCATCCCGTCATGTGTTGTCCGCCGGATACGCCAGGAGTTCCTGATGAAATCAAATGCAAATCACAAAATATTAGAGAAACTTAGTTGTTTTAGGTTCGTTAGCTTGCCAGCTAGATTAATATGCTAACCTACGTTTGCTAGTTGTTCAGTGTAATATGCCAACCTACTATGAACAACAGCAGTGGTTCATATTAGGCTAGCAAGAACATGTTTACAATTAATCTTATACGGGTAGTCTGCTACGTTCGGTCATTCATTGTAGCTGGCATAAAAACAATGTTTTCCCTAGCATGTCTAGCTCTTGGTAGCCTTCTTTTTTAGCTCGGTAGCATACACGCTAGGAACGCCAACTATAATGTAATTAAGTTTCGCGACTGACCGTACGGTAAATCACCCGGAGTATACTGTCTATGAGTATTTCATGTGTGAATGCAGACATTCGCCATTTGTAAGGCCATCTGCTGACATTGGAGTTGATATATGGAAACGCTAGCAACTTAGTTAGCCCTGTTAGCACTGTGTCAATGGCTTAGCAGCCCGAAAAACGTTTACCTTTAAACAGTCGTGGTAGATACCTTGTTTGTTTTAAACATCATAAATACACAAACACAATGAATACTTACAGGTTGTGTACCCGAATCTCCCGCTGGTCCAAACAAAGTAGGAACAGCATCGTTCTTCAGTGTCCTACGCTGTGCATATCCGGCCTGAATCGCTGAAAGGTTTGTGAAGCTTTGGTCCGTGAAATGCCGCGCACACAGTAAATACCGGCTCGAACATCTGAAGGAACAGTGTTAAAATAAATTTCAACCAATGACTTCGTCGTGGTTCTGCCCTCGGTAAGGCATGCATTGAAGATTTCCCCTCACAATACAGGAAAAGACCCTCGTTGGCATGACTGGATACAGTTTTGAACTGAACCTGAGCTTCAACAGTATGTTCTGCTGGCAGAGGGTGGCCTCTGGGTATTGACACGTCAGAGAACCCAGGAAGAAAACAATGGAAAAGAGAAATGTCCAACGAGGCGTTCTGGGGCAGCATAGACAGGTCTTTTCGTGTTAGAGTTTTACTCGCTACAGGGTGTACTTTGAGGGTTTTTGACTCTGCAGACCGTTTACATGCAGAACAACCATTCAAAAAATGTTCAAATGTATTTGTTCCCGGGAAAAATCTATCAAATAACGAGAAAAATATATAATTACAATAATGATATTATTACTCACGCGAGATTCTCCAGTCTGCAGTTTGGACTCTTTAGTCCAGAACACAGCAGCTCCACTCCTGAATCCTGCAGATCGTGGTTACTCAGGTCCAGATCTCTCAGATGGGAGGGGTCAGACTTCAGAGCTGAGACCACGACTTCAAAGTGAGTCTCTGAGAGTCCACAGTTAGAAAGTCTGTCACACAAATATTACAAAAAGTGTTAGCATAAAGAGAGGAAACATTAACTTTATGAGTTTGATGAGACAACTATTGACTAGGGATGGGTATCGTTAATGGTTCTACTACTCATATCGATACCGTACTTTAACGGTATTTTTATCAGTACATTTTGTCATTTTAGAAAGGGAAAAATTAAACAAATTGTAATCTGAATTAACATTGCTTTATTTAAATGTAAAAATAATAAAACATATATTATTATTACATTGTACGCAAGTACAATTGTAAGGTACTTTACTTGGGTATTTTCATTTTATGCTACTGTGTACTTCTACTCCACTACAGTTCAGAGGTACATGGTGTACTTTTCCTCCACTACATGTATTTAATCCCTTTAGTTACTTCACAGATGTGGATGAATGATGTGAAATATAACCAAGTGTTAAATCAGACTTTAGTTCCACCTGGAGTAAATCCTCCAGCTACCCTGCAGTATACAAAGTCATTCAAACTAGCTGCACCTTTACCAGCTTTGAGAACACTTTCATGATCAATCATTATAAAACATATCATATATATTATTCTGAAATGGACCAATCTGCACAATGACTACTTTTACTGTCGCTACTTTCACTATATTTTGATGAATACTTTTCTACTTTTACTTGAGGAACATTTTGAATGCAGGACTTTGACTGTAACAGAGTATTCCTACACTCTGGTACTTCTACTTTCACTCAAGTACAAGATCTGAGTACTTCTACTTTACTCAAGTACAAGATCTGAGTACTTCTACTTTTACTCAAGAACAAGATCTGAGTACTTCTACTTTTACTCAAGTACAAGATCTGAGTATTTCTACTTTTACTCAAGAACAAGATCTGAGTACTTCTACTTTTACTCAAGTACAAGACCTGAGTACTTCTACTTTTACTCAAGTACAAGACCTGAGTACTTCTACTTTTACTCAAGTACAAGATCTGAGTACTTCTACTTTTACTCAAGTACAAGACCTGAGTACTTCTACTTTTACTCAAGTACAAGATCTGAGTACTTCTAATTTTACTCAAGTACAAGACTGAGTACTTCTACTTTTACTCAAGTACAAGATCTGAGTACTTCTACTTTTACTCAAGTACAAGACCTGAGTACTTCTACTTTTACTCAAGAACAAGATCTGAGTACTTCTACTTTTACTCAAGTACAAGATCCTGAGTACTTCTACTTTTACTCAAGTACAAGATCTGAGTACTTCTAATTTTACTCAAGTACAAGACCTGAGTACTTCTACTTTTACTCAAGTACAAGATCTGAGTACTTCTACTTTTACTCAAGTATAAGATCTGAGTACTTCTACTTTTACTCAAGTACAAGATCTGAGTACTTCTACTTTTACTCAAGTATAAGATCTGAGTACTTCTACTTTTACTCAAGTATAAGATCTGAGTACTTCTACTTTTACTCAAGACAAGATCTGAGTACTTCTACTTTTACTCAAGTACAAGATCTGAGTACTTCTACTTTTACTCAAGACAAGATCTGAGTACTTCTACTTTTACTCAAGTACAAGACCTGAGTACTTCTACTTTTACTCAAGTACAAGACCTGAGTACTTCTACTTTTACTCAAGTACAAGATCTGAGTACTTCTACTTTTACTCAAGTATAAGATCTGAGTACTTCTCTTTTACTCAAGTACAAGACCTGAGTACTTCTACTTTTACTCAAGTACAAGATCTGAGTACTTCTACTTTTACTCAAGTACAAGACCTGAGTACTTCTACTTTTACTCAAGTACAAGACCTGAGTACTTCTACTTTTACTCAAGTACAAGATCTGAGTACTTCTACTTTTACTCAATAAGATCTGAGTACTTCTACTTTTACTCAAGAACAAGATCTGAGTACTTCTACTTTACTCAAGTACAAGATCTGAGTACTTCTACTTTTACTCAAGAACAAGATCTGAGTACTTCTACTTTTACTCAAGTACAAGACCTGAGTACTTCTACTTTTACTCAAGTACAAGACCTGAGTACTTCTACTTTTACTCAAGTACAAGATCTGAGTACTTCTACTTTTACTCAAGTACAAGACCTGAGTACTTCTACTTTTACTCAAGTACAAGATCTGAGTACTTCTACTTTTACTCAAGTACAAGACCTGAGTACTTCTACTTTTACTCAAGTACAAGATCTGAGTACTTCTACTTTTACTCAAGTACAAGATCTGAGTACTTCTACTTTCACTCAAGTACAAGATGAGTACTTCTAATTTTACTCAAGTACAAGACCTGAGTACTTCTACTTTCACTCAAGTACAAGATCTGAGTACTTCTAATTTTACTCAAGTACAAGACCTGAGTACTTCTACTTTCACTCAAGTACAAGATCTGAGTACTTCTACTTTTACTCAAGTACACGACCTGAGTACTTAACTTCTCCCACTTCTGTGGACCTGACGTTGTAACGTTACTCGTAATTGGGGCAACAGAGCCACAAATTATGGAAGTCGAAAAAAGTTGCATTTCTCCGTCTGAATATGATGCCTTTTGGCCAGATGTTTGGACGGATTATTTGTGTTTCTGCGTTTACGAGAAAACACTAGTGGCAAACCATCATTGTCTTCATTGAGCCTGTAAAGTGTCACTTTTGAACGCTCCATTCTCTCTGACAAAACGGCTTTAATGCAACAACAAGAAAACGGTCACAACTTCACACACAGACATATCGGTATGACGGTATGGTCTACATATCTCCTTATGAAATATAAGGTATATCGCCCAGCCCTAGTTCCCTGACACACCGGGGACACATATTTATGTATAAAAGACATCAAAAAGTGCATTTTGCATGATAGGAGACCTTTAAACAAACTGAATGATCTATGAATGACTGCATTCACTGATAACTGTAAAATACTGCTGTATGTTGTGATCACATGCTGCTGTGAGAAAAGCTCTAAAGGCCTTCATTTGTTTGACAAGGAATATGAAGAGAACTAAAAACTGTACAAGGCAACAATTATTATAATAAATAGAATAACTGGGATATTTGAAGAACTAAACTTCTGATCTAATTTATAAAGTTTATCACATCTGGACTTACACAGCCTTTCTGCAGTTATCCAGCTGGAACAGTCTCCGTCCCTCGTCCTGATGTGTTGTACTCATCCAGGTCCAACTCATCCAGAACCTCCTCTGACATCTGCAGCATGAAGGCCAGAGCTGAGCAATGGATCTCAGAGAGTCTCTTCTTTGATCTGTTCCCTGACTTCAGGAACTCTGTGATCTCCTGATGTACTGAGAGGTCCTTCATCTCTGTCAGACAATGGAAGATGTTGATGCTCCTGCCAGGAGAGATTTCATCACATCTCATCTCCTTCAGGTTGCTGATGGCTCTCTTGATGATTTTTGGACGGTTGTCTGCGCGACCCAGCAGGCCTCCTAAGAGTCTCTGGTTGGACTCCAGAGAGAGGCCGTGGAGAAAGCGGACAAACAGGTCCAGGTGGCCATTTTCACTTCTTAGGGATTTCTTCATGGCTTCCTTTAAGAAGACATCCAGGGATGGGTAATCCGGATCACTGCCATCACCTAAGTAATAGTCAAAGTCTCCCTGCAGGAAGTCCTCCATTACCACTGTGTTCCTGTTGGTGTAACAGTGCAACATGTAGACTGCAGCCAGAAACTCCTGAATGCTCAGATGAACAAAGCAGTAGACTGTTTTCTTGAAGATCACACTCTCTCTTTGAAGATCTCTGTACAAACTCCTGAGTGCACCAAGGCCTCGGTGACATCAAGACCAAAGCGCTGCAGGTCTTCTTGGTAGAACATGATGTCTCCTTTCTCCAGATGTTCAAACGCCAGCCTCCCCAGCTTCAGAAGAACCTCCCTGTCAGCCTCCGTCAGCTGCTGTGGACTCGTCTCATGTCCCTCTTCATACTTCTGCTTCTTCCTCTTGGTCTGGACCAGCAGGAAGTGTGAGTACATGTCAGTGAGGGTCTTGGGAGCTCTCCTCTCTGGTCTGTAGTCAACATGTGGTCCAGAACTGCAGCAGTGATCCAGCAGAAGACTGGGATCAGACACATGATGTGGAGACTCCTGGAGCTCTTGATGTGAGAGATGATTCTGCTGGACAGGTCTTCATCACTCGATCTCCTCCTGAAGTACTCCTCCTTCTGGGCGTCAGTGAAGCCTCGTACTTCTGTTACCCTGTCCACACACTCAGGAGGGATCTGATTGGCTGCTGCAGGTCTGGAAGTTATCCAGACGAGAGCTGAGGGAAGCAGCTTCCCCCTGATGAGGTTTGTCAGCAGCACGTTGACTGAGGACTTCTGTGAGACATCAGACACAACCTCATTGTTTCTGAAATCCAGAGAAAGTCTGCTTTCATCCAGGCCGTCAAAGATGAAGAGCACTTTACAGACAGCCAGCTGCTCTGCTGTGACCTTCTGTAAGGTTGGATGGAAAACATGGAGCAGCCTGAGAACTGTACTGCTCCTCTTTGATCAGGTTCAGCTCCCTGAAGGAGAGCGGGATCACCAGACTGACATCTTGGTTTTCCAAACCCTCGGCCCAGTCCAGAGTGAACTTCTGCACTGAGAAGGTTTTTCCAACTCCAGCGACTCCGTTGGTCAGGACCGCTCTGATGTGAGTCTGTTGGTCAGGTAAGGCTTTAAAGATGTCCTGGAACTTGATTGGAGTGTCATGGAGGAGATTTTTCTTGGAAGCTGTCTCCAGCTGCCTCACCTCATGTTGGGTATTAACCTCTTCACTCTGTCCTTGTGTGATGTAGAGCTCAGTGTAGATGCTGTTGAGGAGGGTTTCAGTTTCATCAGTTCCTTCAGCCACACGTTCACATCTCCTCCTCAGACTGAGCCTATGTTCATCTAAAACCTCCTGCAGACCACTATCTGCTGAAGAGAAGGAAACATGAGAGAATGAAGTAAATGCTTTTGAGAATCTGATGATAAAAATAAAACTAAAATAGAGACATGGTTTAAAAAGTTATATTTTAATAAAAACAGCTTAAAGGTCTCCTATTATGCTATTTTTAGGCATATATGATGGGTCTCAGATATATACAAATATATAAAAAACATGTCTATGATGTGTTTTGCTCAAAATACCAAACAGAACATGCATTTTAGACATCCCTCATATCCCTCTATTTCAGCCCTGTTAGAGAATTGCAGGTTCGGGGACCTTAGCTTGAAAAAGAAAAAAGAGGAAGGGGAGCTATGTGCCTACTCAGAATTCTACGAGATACAGCTATATCATGTTCCAAACCACATCAAGGATTATTTCTGAAACACTATGGAGCTCAAATGCTTTTTCTCTTGCGGGTTTACCACAAGGTGAGTTCCTTTTTTTAATCCTGCTTTTTTACAAATACTCTCTCCAGTACAGGTTAGCTCTGAGTGTTAGCGATGCTCGCTAATGTAAACAAAGACCATATTACGTCCAAAACACGTCGGGCATTGTTTCGGATAGCAACGTTTCTGATGCAGTGGGTCCACATTTCCGACATTATGTATTATCTGACGCAAATCTGGATCAGCTCCGTTGTTCCCCCGTTTTTAGAGATTTGGGTGCAGAGGAAAAGAGAGAGGGTTTTGTTTTCTGACACTTTTTGAGTTCCCTGACACACCGGGGACACCTATTTATGTATAAAAGACATCAAAAAGTGCATTTTGCATGATAGGTCCCCTTTAATGTCTATGCTGTACAACACGATACTTAACCCATGACAGATACCAGGAAGAATCCTGGGCATAAAGACAACAATCCTAGCCATCAGATATCTTTACTATCTTCTGTCAAATTTCTTTGCAGGGCTAATGTTCCCCTGAGCTTAAGATCTGTACAGTATTTCCACTAGGGAAAACACTCTTTTTTACTACACACTTCACAAAACTCCTGGAAGAAGATATGATGATATAGTTTGCCAATTTAATTTTATTATTATTTATTCTACTAAATTAAAAAGTATAATTCATACACACAAAGATGAACAAAATGAGTAGAAGCGGGAGGGCTGAAGCATAGCTTATGGGAAGTAGCCCTCCCGTGAATCATCCTAATATAACATTGGCATTATTGCGTAAAAACATATAGAAATTAAGGAGTACAAAGAAATAAAGAAAACTGGAGACAAAAAATAAATAAAAGTTAGGTCAAGAAAAAAATGAATGCATATTACATTACATTACATTTAGCTGACGCTTTTATCCAAAGCGACTTACAATAAGTGCATTCGACCAAGAAGATACAAACTTGAAGAAAACAGAATCATATAAGTACATCAGGTTTCATAGAGCCAAAACATTTCAAGGGCTACTCAACTGGCTTTAGATAAGCCAGTCCTTTATTAGTATTTATTAGCTTTGTTAGTAATTTTATTGCTCGAAGTGGAGTCGAAAGAGATGAGATTTCAGTCTGCGCCGGAAGATGCTTAGGCTTTCTGCTGTCCTGGGTTGCAGTCGAATAGTCCAAAGATCAGCCCCTAACGTCTATCCCTATCGTCTATCCCTTGACCTCTGTGTGAAACGTCACGGGGTTAAGGGATAGTGGATAGGAGAATTCAAAAGGACTTAGGAGAACTGCACGTTCACTATCCGACGTGTTTATGATGCGCCAGCGGACGTCATGAATGTGCGTCTGCTGCTGTGGGGAAACTATGGAAACTACAGTTCTCTATACAGCGGACTACAACATGGATGTAGAATAAGAAAGAGGGACTACTGTAAACTCATCTAGAGACTCTGCTCCGTGCTCTGATGCTGTTGCTTTAGGCTTTATGAACGTGGACAACAGAGAAACAGATTCTTCAGGACCAAAGCTGGAATTGAAATAAAAAAGGAAAGTGAAACTTATGCTAGTCACCCTCTCCCTCCGGTCCACATTCAGTGTTTCCCCTACCATTGTCTTGGAGGGGCGCCGCGCCCCGCCAACCCCCGCCAACGGAGCCCCGCCAACGGAGCCCCGCGCCCCCCCTGAAATTGAAGGTGTTTAAAATATTTTAAAAAAGCAATTATAATCTTTTTTTTTTTTATAATCTTTTTTGTTTACATATATACATATAGCACCAAATTGCAACTAATCTATATCTACTGTCACTTTTCACATTGAACATGTGCTCTTTTATTAAATAAAGTAAACGCTTCCATTTTAAGTTGTGAGTTTAGTGTTTTTGACCCTAAGAAACACTGATGCATTAATCAATAACAGTAATCCACAGCTCCTCTCCGCTCCAGACGATTTAAAAAAAAAATATCCCAATGCTGAAAAAAAAGCTTAAAAAGCTTAATAAGCACCGTAACTGTTTCCGTGAACGGCCGAATGTTGTGTGACGGCAAATGCTGCGGCCGCAAGGCATTGTGGGGCAGCATTTTCTCCTCTCCTTTCGTAAAGGGAGGTCCAGTGGTTCCTAAGCTAAAGGAGGTTATAAAGGAAGTTTGAAACCTCCTTTCCTATCATCTAGACTAGAGAATTCGAACGGCTCTTATCATGGCTGCCACTGAGGTACTTCCGGGTCATTTCACTCCGTTAGGAAGGTTCCTAAGCTAAATGGACTATTCGACTGCAACCCTGATGTCAATGGGGAGCTCATTCCACCATTTTGGAGCCAGGATAGCAAACTGACGTGTTTTTGCTGATGGGAACTTGGGTCCCTCTCGCAGTGTGGGTGCAGCGAGCCGTTCGGCTGATGATCATATATTATATATATAAGAAAATTAGATATTGGGTCATTTTCTGCACATGTCAATAGCAGTTTCAAATATCATTTTTGAAACTGAAAATACTATATATAAATATAGACATATGTACATATGTACACATGTACTTGGCAAATGAATAATAATAATAATATATGCATATAAACATTATGAACACTTATTTTCAAGTTACCTTTTTACATTCATATGTTCACACATACACCAAATATACATAAACACCATATGTTCAAGCGTATAAGTACACAAATGCACTCATATTACGGAGCCCCAAGGGGACATGGAGAAGAAAAAAAAAAAATTTGAACAAAAAAAAGAAAAAAGGTTTTGCGAGATCTCGCAAAACCTTTGCGAGATCTCGCAAAACCCCTTTGCGAGATCTCGCAAAACCCCTTTGCGAGATCTCGCAATACTTTTGCGAGATCTCGCAATACTTTTGCGAGATCTCGCAAAACTTTTCATTTAGCTCAATGTCCTTCCTGGTCAGTTCGGCAACACAGAAACCACAACGATGGAGCGGTTAATCGATTTTACTTTGAGCTTGGCCTTAAATATAAAGATATAACATCAGTGCTTGGCAATAGGCACGGGTTTCACATAAGTGAAAGACACCTCAAGAGAACACTCAGAGCGAGGGGACATGCACATCGCAAAGCATACTCTGAGCTGAGTTATTGACAGATTCGAATTTCGCGGATCAATAACTCATGAACATAATGTTGTAAAAATACAAACAACATGACTTTACAATCATAGCAAGGTAGACAACGAGCTACAGAGTCGTTTTTATCAGAACAGTTCGATACGCACGCATAGCTAAACTTGGTCACAATCTGCAGCTGGAGGAGGGAGAGGAGTGCTTAGGGACCGTCTACAAACTGCAACGGGGTTTTGCGAGATCTCGCAAAACTTTTTTTTTTTTTTTTTGTTCAAATAATTTTTTCTTTCTTCTCCATGTCCCCTAGGGGGCTCCGTACTCATATACACTAATACAAATATTGCAAGGCAATTTCCAGGGCTGAAATAATAATTCAACCCCATAACGATGAAAAGAAATAAGAAGGAAACAATTAATAAAAAGCAATGTAGACCATATTTGAATTGTTGATGACAAGTGATACTTGGAAGGTCTGGGTGAAGTCCATTCCACGTTCTAACTACGATTATGGATCAGCTGTGTGACTTGATGGTTGTCCTACAGGGCTTGCTACACAACCAGTTAGGATGCCTAGTTGGGTATTTCCTGACTGTGGTTTGGAACTGCTTTTGAATGTTATTAGGCATTTTGTTATGGAAAATGTTGTGCATAATCAGTACTGTTTTAAGCTTTACTTGTCAACACATTTTAATAGATTGAGTTTTTTTAAATATTGGAGTTGTGTGTTCATATTTACCAACATCACAGACTATTCGTAATACTTTTTTTTGAGATGTTATTCTTTTTGTAGATTTGTTGAGTACGTGTTTCCCCATATTTCAGAGCAGTAGTAAAGGTAAGGGAGAAATAGACTGTTATAAAGAGTTCTGAGTATTTGTTCCTCCAGAATGTTCTTAGTATGATACAAAATATCTATTGTTTTTGACAGTTTAGTTTGTACATCATTTATATGGTGCTTCCAGTTGAGTTTTTTGTCAACAAGCAGGCCTAAAAATGTACATGCACCAATTTTTTCTATCTCAGTATTGCAAATCCTCATAATGCAGTCATTTCTACTCTCAGACTTTGTATTGAATAACATGTAATTTGTTTTGGCCAAATTAACCCTTGTGTGGTTTTCATATTTTTGTTACTCAGCCAGTGTTCGTGGGTCTGATGGACCCGCTGCCTTTTTGGGCTTCAATTCAACACAATCAAACAATTTTATGTTAAAATACTGAACAGATGTTTACTTCATCCCAATTACAAGCAATAGAAACAGCATATATGGTTAATATTTGCCCTTTTACATTTGTTAGATCACATCAATGAATTAAAGTGCTACTCGTTTTTTTGCCCGCTGACCGGCTGGTCCTGTGGCTCGTCTTTTTTTTTGTAACTAGCTGATCCTCAATCTCATCCTCTTCTTCAAAGTCACTGTCAGACTCAGAATTCTCAGAAATGTGATCCTCACATTCTGAAACCTCTTCCTCTACATCAGGGGTCACCAACCTTTTTGTCACCGAGGGCTACTTCAAGGGTACTGAGTAATACGAAGGGCTACTTGTTTGATACAAACTTCCTGAATAACATAATTGCACGTTTCCCTTTAATGATATATTATTAATAATCAGAATAAATATTAATTTACTGTATGTGAAGGACTGTCTGATCACATGTTAATGTTAATTATTCCTCGAAATAATTATTAACAATGATTTATTACAGGATTATGTAAAGTTTAAAAAAGAACATCAACTCAATCAGATCATATTTTTATTAATCACTAAATCTGTAGAATTGTTTACAAAACAGCACATTTTTTACACTTTTTGATCAAATTATTTTTCACATTTTTGGACAATATTTGAGTTTACCGTTGCCATTGTGTTTCACTGAAAACATATTTTATCTCTTTCTTTGCCTTCTACTGTATTAGTGGGAAGTCTGGCATTGCATGCTGTCCACTAGTGTACTGTAATCTGGGGTATAATTTGACACTGCAACTCTGAGTAAATCTTGTAGATTTGCATCAGTAAGGCGTGTTCTGTGTTTGTTCTTGATGAAGTTCATGTCTGAAAAGGCTGACTCACAAAGATAGGTTGAACCAAAAAGGCAGGCAACTTTCATAGCTGCTGTGCATACAGCTTTGTACTTTTCTGTGTCCACAAGGCACCAAAAGTTTGGTGCATCCTGATGGGCTTTGAGGTGGAGGTCATTTTGCAACGTTAGGATTTCAATCTCCACCTGTCCAGCATCCACGTTGAAGGTTGCACTTAGTTGCTCAGCAATGCATGTCAGGTCCACTTGCATGAAAGGATTTGAAATGAATGACACACATGGCTCAAGTTGACCAAAGTCACAAAACCTGTTTTCAAACTCTTGACCAAGTCTGTTTATGACTTGAGAGTACTTTTCTGCAGCTTTGTCGAAAGCCCCAGATGCAGAAGCATTGTCATGCAGCACTGACTGCACAGAGGGAAAGTGCAACACTTTCTTTCCCTGTAAATGCACATATGCATAGCTTTAAATGCATTTACAGCACTTATCATGTCAGCAACAGTCTTGCCTTTGCCTTGCAGTTCACAGTTCAGATTGTTCAGTTTCCCAGTGATGTCTGTTAAAAATGCAAGGTCAAGTATCCACTCGGTGTCCTCAAGCAGTGAGGCGTCTTCCCCTTTGGATTGCAAGAATACTTTGATTTCACCCAAAAGTGACAAAAAACGCTGCAATACTCTTCCCCTGCTGAGCCATCGGATTTCTGTGTGTAATAACAGGTCACCATATTCAGCTGACAGCTCCTCCAACAGCACTTTGAATGTCCTGTGTTGTTTGGCTTTGGAGCGGATGCTGTTTATGATTTTCACGACAGGGGTCATCACATGATTAAAGCCGGTCACTTTTGCACATAATGCCTGCTGGTGAATGATGCAGTGGTAATGTAGAAATGTTGGGAAGTCTGAGTCACCTTTGCATTGCGCAATGAAGCCTGCATGTCGGCCCGTCATTGCGGGAGCCCCGTCTGTAGTCACCGACACCAGCTTTTCTAATGGTACCTTCTTCTCCACGAAGAAGCTCTTGACCGCGGTGTAAACGTCAACTCCCCTCGTTGTTGTCTTCAGGGGCAGTAGTGTCAAGAGTTCTTCTTTTGTGGAGAAATCATCAAACACCATTCGGATAAACATCATCAGCTGTGCTGTACTGCTTCTGTCCACGGACTCGTCGCACTGGACGCTAAACCACCGGCACGTAGCCAGATCCCGGTCCAGCTGCTCTGTCAAGTTCCCGCACATAGCCGACACTCTTCTAACGATCGTACTTGCCCCCAGCTGGACATCGGAGAGAGTGGAGATGACATCGGAACCATTCTTCTCGTCACTGAACACAGTGTTTGCAATAACCATCATTGCACCTTTCAAGACCTCTCCGTCCGAAAAGGCTTTCTTATTCTTTACCAAAAAATGAGCAGCTCTAAATGAGGCTTCCGTTGCTTTTTGTGACTTTTTCACCTGCCTCGTGAAAAAAGACTGCTGCTTCCCCAAAGCTGCCTTTAACTCACGGGCTTTTTCTGCCCGTAGTGCGTTGCCAGGTGGGTAGTTAGCATTATAGCTTTTGTGACACGTATCAAAGTGTCTCTCCACATTGTGCCGCTTTGCGATCGCCACAGTCGCTCCGCAAATGAGACATACACACTTTTCTTTCACTGTTGTAAAAAAGAATTCTTCCTCCCAAACGTCTTGAAAACAGTACTTTTTCTTTCGCTTCTCTGCCATGTTTAGGGTAAAACCCGCAGCTAGCGCACCATCGTAGCTGCTCACGCTAGCTTGTCTCAGCTAAAGGTGGAACGGAGATTTGGTGCGTGGAGTTCAACTCTGAACGCTCTGAACCTATCTGGGGTCAGAGTTCAATTTCACGCACCAAATCTCCATTTCACTTACATATGTACATAAAAAATGTGTGCTTTTAAAATGTTATATTCAATATTGTCATTTTAAAATAAAAATGTATTCAATATTTTTTTTAGACGGAGCTCCATGGTGACTTGTGCTATTTTTAGAACATGCACGCGGGCGACCAATTTCCCCCCTGCGGGCGACTAAGTGCCGCGGGCACCGCGTTGGCTACCCCTGCTCTACATCATCATCAAATGGTTCTCTCTCTTCCAGAATCATTTGCAAGGCCATCTGAGCAGAGAATCTTTTGGTCATCTTGATCAGTTGTGATAAGGACCAAAACTGGCGAAGCTTTATTTATTGTGTCTTGCCCCAAATTTGCAGCTTGGATAGAGTGTGAAAAAAATTAAGATTGGTCCCCGCAAAACATAATGCGGGAATGTGAGAGCAGACAGGTGTCCGTGCTTGAATTTATCAACAATGTTGCAACCTTGTGCAGGAATGGCAGGGGCAGAAACACAAGTCTCACACACACACACACACACACACACACCACACACACACACAACACACACACACACACACACACACACACACACACACACACACACACACACACACACCACACACACACACACACACACACACACACACACACCACACACACACACACACACACACACACACACACACACAGGTGCACAGGACCTACAATTTCCACACTTTTGTTAGCCCCGGGGGGTACAGTGGGTGGTCATTGAAAATGTGTTCTGATATATGTTCTTCACAGAAAATGAGCCAAGGCCATTGAGTGTGAGTTTGAAAAAATAATTTATCATGTCATTTTTCTTTAGCTAAATAATGAAAATGGGTCCCACAGACCCGAACACCATACAAGGGTTAAGGGATCATTTATTAACTGCAAACCAGTTACATAGTATTTCTAATTCTGCATTCACAATTTTAACAAGATCGCCAAGATTATGATGGGAGTAGAGAATGGTGGTATCATCAGCAATTTTTTTTTATTTTAACAGGTCGGAGGTGTTGATAATGTCATTAATATGAATCAGAAACAGTTTTGGGCCTAAAATTGATCCTTGTGGGACTCCACATGTTATAGGAAGCTTGTTTGATTTTGCCTCGTCTATATCTACATATTGTAGCCTATTTCTCAGATAACTCTTAACCCATTCTTTTGCTTGACCCCTTATGCCATTATGTTCTAATTTGTGTAGCAGTATAGTATGGTTCACAGTATCAAAAGCCTTTTTAAGGTCAATGAATATACCAGCTGTAATCATTTTTTTTCTCAATGTTGTTGGTAATTTCTTCAACCAGATCAATTACTGCTGAAGAAGTAGAGTGATTTATCTGAAATCCATATTGGCTGGGGCATAGTATATTACATTTGTTGAGGAATGACTCCAGACGGTTGTTGAAGAGTTTTTCCAGGATTTTTGAAAATGGTGGTAGTAAAGAAATGGGTCTATAGTTATTAAGACTTGATTTATCACCAGATTTGAAGACCGGAATCACCTTCGCGATTTTAATTTCATTGGGGAAAATACCTTGATGGAACGATTTATTGCATATATTTACAAGGGGGGCTACTGTACAATGTTTGGTGCAATTTGTTTAACAATATTCATACTAAGTCCTAAATAATCTTTGGACTGTTTACTGTGTTGAGTATTGACAAAATCAAGCAGTTCTTTTTCTGTAATTGGGTTCAAGAACATACTTTGTTGGTGCAGTTTTTCAGAAAATCTTCAACTTTACATGAAGTTGGACTGATTTTACTCGCGAGGTTGGGTCCAATTTCAGTAAAGAACTCATTAAAGCTATTTGCAACATCCGTTGGGGTTTTTCCTTCGGTTTGGAATTTCTTAAATTCATTTCTGTTGTCATTTATTTTCTTCTATTATGCTATTTATTACCTTCCAAGTGGTTTTCATATCTCCTATGGCATTTTCTAATTTTTCAGAGAAGTATAGTTTTTCACAGTTTCTAAGTATTGTAGTCAATTTGTTTTTATACAATTTATAACGACTTTCATCTTCAGTGCTTTTACTTTTGAAAGATGTCCTATACAATGCATTTTTCTTACAACAGGCGTTTTTCAGTCCACGAGTGAACCAGGGTTTTGAGTCATTATTATTCCTGTTGCAATCTGAATTTTTATATATCGACAACATTCGTTCATGTTTTGCATGGAAATCCTTACAAACTCATTATAGGATTTGTTTACATCTTGAATCTCTAATACTTTTTGCCATTTTTTCTTTTTTAAGTTCATATTTAATTTGTTTAGAGAACTGTCATAAAGTTTCCGCTTAGTTATGTATGTCTTTTTTCTTTGTTATTTACAGGTTCTTTTCCGCAAATTGAGAATATTGGCAGGTGATCACTGACATCTGTGATGAGGGCCAATCCGTGTATCTACCGTCCATTTGTTTTTCTTTATTAAACAAGTAAACGGAAGAGCGTCTGAGAGGCGTTTTTGCTTTTGCTTTTTACCTTACTAAATGGTCTAATGGCCATTGGAGCGAGGGGCGGGGCAAAACTCACGGAAGTGATTTCAAAACAAAAGCACTCGGTTGCGGTCGAATAGTCCATTTTGCTTAGGAACCTTCCTCACAGGGGTTGAGCTGCAGACTGTGACAGAGACATCAACAGCTATAACTTTCGAGGGGTGGAGGTATGCCCATTATTTTACATTTGTCAGAAGAAAGGACAGGAATGTGACGGTGAGGTGCACTGCTGCAAACACAACAACATCAAACCTCTCCAAGTGTCACGATCTGTCTGTGTTTTATTTTGTCCTGTGTAGATCTGTCTTTTTGGTTTCCTGTTTTAGTTTGAAAAGTGTTCAACCCCTGTCTTGCCTGTTGCTTCCTGTCTTTGTGTTCCCTCCTGCCTGATTACCCGATTGCGTTCACCTTGTGCCCCTGTGTTTCTCCTCCCTCCTCACCTGTGTCTTGTTTGTTGGATTAGTCCTGTGTGCATTTAGGTTCTGCTTTTTCTGTCTGTCGTTGTGAGATCCTTGTTGTTTTTTGAATGTGTTCACAGGGGAGAGAGTTCTGCTCTGTTTTTCTAGTTGTATCCTTGAAATAAAGGTATTTTTCAGTTAAACCTGCATTTGCCTGCTTCGCTCAACCCTGACAGAAGGATCTCACCAAGGATGGACCCAGCAGTACAGGGTTACCTACAATTTAATTTGCTTTAAAAATGACTGTCGATACGCCTCCAGTAGAGAGGAGAGGCAGTCTATCATCTCTACGGCACGCCAAGAAGTAACCTGGAGGCCCTGGTTAAGGGACTTACTACCGAAGTGGGTGGAGGACTTTTTCGGTAGCTTTGAGGTCAAACCTGTTTCCCGGCCTGCTAGCCCCAGGCATGCTAGCCCCCTGCCTGCCACAGTTCCCAACAAGGCTCCTTTCGAGGACCCTTTCGCTGGGTCTCGTCTGGCCTTAGGAGGACCTCTGAGCCTCCGCAAGGCTTCAAGGCAGCATGGAAGGAAACGCAAGGCCAGGATTCCAGTTCCAGCCCCAGCAGCCATGGTTCCGGCTCCAGTACCGGCCCCTGCAGCCGTGGTTCCGGCTCCAGGACCGGCCCCAGCAGCCGTGGTTCCGGCTCCAGTACCGGCCCCTGCAGCCGTGGTTCCGGCTCCAGTACCGGCCCCTGCAGCCGTGGTTCCGGCTCCAGGACCGGCCCCAGCAGCCGTGGTTCCGGCTCCAGGACCGGCCCCAGCAGCCGTGGTTCCGGCTCCAGTACCGGCCCCTGCAGCCGTGGTTCCGGCTCCAGGACCGGCCCCTGCAGCCGTGGTTCCGGCTCCAGTACCGGCCCAAGCAGCCGTGGTTCCGGCTCCAGTACCGGCCCCTGCAGCCGTGGTTCCGGCTCCAGTACCGGCCCCAGCAGCCGTGGTTCCGGCTCCAGTACCGGCCCCTGCAGCCGTGGTTCCGGCTCCAGCAGCCATGGTTCCGGCTCCCGTTCCGCCTCCAGTTCCTCTTCCCCAGCCAACTCCAGCCCCTCGTGTCCTGTCGGTGTTCCGGCCCACTCCAGCCCCTCGTGTCCTGTCGGCGTTCCGGCCCACTCCAGCTCCCCGTTTCCTGTTGACGGTCCCGCCGACTCAAGTCCCTTCTCCGCCAGGGGTCTTGCCAACCCCTTGTCCTGTTCCGTTGGGGGTCCTGCCGACACCGGTTCCTGTCCCACCGGGGATTCCGCCATCTCCAGCCCAGTGCTTCCGATCCCTGTGCTCCTGCTCCGGCAGAATGTGTTCACAGGGGAGAGAGTTCTGCTCTGTTTGTCTAGTTGTATCCTTGAAATAAAGGTATTTTTTCAGTTAAACCTGCATTTGGGTCCTGCCTGCTTTGCTCAACCCTGACACCAAGCACCTGGAGAGGCAACATGCTAACACGAAGCTAGTAGCTAAAGACCCCCGAACCCAGAGTGATGATGTTGAGTGAGTGCCGACCTCGAACAAGCAGCAAAAACTAGAACTAGAACTAGAATTTTCACCGTTATTAACTTGTGTTATGTCTTCCTTATTGCAATAGTAATTGTTATGTGTGCACATGTCGGCCTAAGTTTTAAGTTTTGGCTATAGGCTGTTGCTGAGTAACGCAAAAGTAATGTAAAGAAACGAGTAAAGTAACGAGTTACTTTATAGTAACGAAGTAAAGTAATATATTACTTTTTTTGCTAGTTAACCTGGTTGGTTTGGTTATAAGAGGGAGAAGCCCGAGAGAAAAAAAGATATCCATGAAGTGTCTCGCCTGTTGGTGCGAATTGTATTTAATAAATTAACGTTGAAGTCTCCACACACATAAAGGTTTTTATTTCTATGAGGTCTGAGCATTTGTTCTACTTGTTAATTAAATTCCTCAGGATTACTTCCTGGCTTTTTATACTTGCATGAGACGAATATATGTTTTTTCTGTTTTAGCTCAATTTCTACGGTGAAAATAGCGCATAGATGAATTTGCATTATTCATCAATACTTTACCAAAAGCGGAAGTAGTATTCTTATCCTCAGAGTTCATATTTAGATAAGTCCTGCCTGTCCTTCACAATCGATACTTTTCCTTCGTTTGTTTTGATGAATATTTTACAGTCCCTGGTCCAAGTAGCTTCAATTTTGTTCCTCTTCCTCAGGTCTCTCGCGTTTTTGCGATGTCCGCGTTCCTTTTCTTTGTGAGGTGCTCGTTAATGTAGATTCCGGTCCCTTTCAATTTCTTGGCGTTGATCATTGTACAAACTTTTGTTTTTCTGCTCACAAGTTTCACGATCACCTTTTGGAATCCACTTTCGACGGCTTCCCAAGTGTGTGGCAGATCTCAATCTCCTCAGCCCTCAGGCACACGCCACGATCGTTAAGTGCCTCGAGCACCTGTGTTTGACCGAATCATGTCCGTCTCTGTCTGTAGCAGGCGCAGAATCTCCTTTCACTACCTGGGAATATGGTTTTATGATTTTTAATTCCGATCACGATAATATCCTCTTTTCGGGTGTGCTGTTCGAGCTCCTCGATCCTTCTCTCCAGCGTGACAATCTTCTTGTCTTTTTCCTTCATTATCCTCTCCATGCTTCCGATCGTTTCCAGCAGTTTTTTTTTATTGTAATGCTGTCATCTTTTCGGGTCTTATTTAAGTCACTTATATCGTTGGTAATGCTGGATAAAGCGTCCTTAATTTCTAAGATATCAGCGTTCGCTCGTGTTGCCGCCATACCGGAAGTATGTTTTTTTTAATCAAAATTGACGAATGAAAGTTGATACAAGCGTAGACACCCAGAGCCCCACCGTCTATGCTTCACAATTCGACAATAAAACAAATAAAATAATTCTGGACATGAAGACCCCAGAAGGAACAACCAAATACTTTTTTTTGATGGGAGGGTATCTAAGTTGATTACATATTATGAAATGGATTAATTAAATGTATACGACGGTGCCATTTTAAATATCTTAAGAAAAATATCAACAACAAAAAAACATGTGTAACGTTACAAGGGTTAAATTGGGCCGGGGCTGTCCGGGGCTCAGCCCCGGCACAAAGGACGATGCTCTGACGTCATCACCCTCGCACATTTGTCATATGTTTACAAAAAACTATATATATGTTAAAAAAAACGTTAGTTCTTAATATAGACTATATTTAGGGTCGATATGTGTTGACTTTAATTTAAAATAGCGGATCTCTGTGACAGGATATAGTTTTTCGGCTTAGTGAGCGTGTGTCTCTGTCCCGATCAGGAGCTGCAGCACCTGCCGCCGGACTCCTCCGTGCAAAGAGTCTGCGGCGGTGTGTGTGTGCAGTCTGCTGCGCTGCCAGCCGACCCGTCCTGTAACACGGAGCCCGTTTCCTAAACCATGCTAAATGTATGTCTGCATAAAGCTGAGTTATGATCGGTCATAATATCACCGAATTTGGTGATGATTAAATAGTTTACAGTGAGATTTACTCACATACTTTTGGCCATACTCGCGCAGCCCTACAAATGAACTGAGATTTCCACACAAATGTTCTAAGCAAGTGTGCAGAGCGATGTTGATTTAAGATAGCAATTTGAAAGTTGGATATTTGTAAAGCTTTTTTAGTGTATATATTAATAATTTAATATATCCCTCGCACCTCCACAGAGAGCCCCCCCCACATATCAAATCCCAACTTAACCCCTGAACGTTACACTCTAACGGAGAGTCCTACACAACAACGAACATGTATTTATTATTACAACTTTTCTATTTTCTTTTGTAACATTTAAAAAAAATAATTATAGGATATGTACATCTCAAATGTTCTGTTAACCGTTTTTTGGGGGGTCGAATATTCGAATATAAATTTGCTTTCAAATTCCCATCCCTAGTAGGCAGTGTTAATTTCGTGAAAATTATGACGAAAAATGTTCGTCACCCTTTTTTACATGACTAAGACGAGACGATGACGAGCTAGAAATAGATCCTTGATAATAAAAACTGACGAAATGTATATTTTTATTTTCGTTGACGAGACGATACGGGACTAAGGTGTTAATGGTGGACTATCGGACATTCAAAATGAAGGATATTTTCCCCCAATTGTCCGTCTTGTCTGTCAAAATGCATCTTACGTTTCTAACTTGCAATATCATTATTTCCGCTCTCTTCACTCTGCAGCGCCACACAGAGATCTGCCGGCGACGGAGCATTCAGAAGTATAGTGACACTCTACAAGGCTCGATGTGGACAAAGCTCGTTTGCCATTATTGTTTTCGCGTTAGCGCGTTGACACGAGCAGTCTGTCCAAAACGCTGACCAAAAGGCGTCATATTCAGTCGGATCAATGCACAATTTTCGACTTCCTTAACTCGTAGCTCTATTTCCCCAATAACGAGTAACGTTATCACGTCAGGTGCGCAGAGGTGGGAGTAGTACTCAGATCTTGTAGTTAATTAAAAAAGTACCAGAGTGTAGGAATACTCTGTTACAGTAAAAGTACTGCATTCAAAATGTTCCTCAAGTGAAAGTAGAAAAGTATTCTCATCAAAATATAGTGAAAGTAGCGACAGTAAAAGTAGTCATTGTGCAGATTGGTCCATTTCAGAATAATATATATGATATGTTTTATAATGATTGATCATTAAAGTGTTCTCAAAGCTGGTAAAGGTGCAGCTAGTTTGAATGACTTTGTATACTGCAGGGTAGCTTGAGGATTTACTCCAGGTGGAACTAAAGTCTGATTTAACACTTGGTTATATTTCACATCATTCATCCACATCTGTGAAGTGACTAAAGGTATTAAATACATGTAGTGGAGTAGAAGTACACCATTTACCTCTGAATTGTAGTGGAGTAGAAGTACACCATTTACCTCTGAACTGTAGTGGAGTAGAAGTACACAGTAGCATACAAATGGAAATAATCAAGTTAAGTACAAGTACCTCAAAATTGTACTTAAGTACAGTACTTGAGTAAATGTATACTGTTACTTCCCACCTCTGATCATACGTAAGTGTTATATTTGTGCAGGGCTAATGTTTTCCTGAGATTTAGACTGAAAGCGTTTTTTAGGGAAACACTGCTGCTGTCCCATGGTAAATTTTTTGAACAAAGTTAAAAAGCATTGCCTTCAAGAAGAGATCAGATGATAGTGTTTCTTTGGAAGAGTAAACACCCAGCGTCCAGACGGAGGTAAAGATGCTGCATGTGTTCGGCTCTTACTTTGTACAATGCTCCATCTTTCTCCACACTGGGGACAGGAGGGGTCTCCTGATGGAGGGCTCTGCTCCCAGTATGAGGTGATGCACTGTCTGCAGAACCAGTGTCCACAGCTGGTAGAGACTGGATCCTTCAGGACGTCCTGACACAGAGCACAGCTGGACAGCTGCTCCTCCACAGGAACAGGACTCTTCCTCTTCTCTCTTGGAGAGGAACACATCCTTTATAGCACTTTACATTAGTGGAGCTGATTCTCACCAAAGGTACAACAAGGGGGCAAATTAGTTTGATATTTTAAAAGGTCTATATATATAACTTTGTGATCAGGTTAGTTTAAGCTTCACATTATTATAAAACCAAACAGCATCCTGTCTGGATTCATCACCCAGAGGAGCACATGTTCCCTGTATCTACTAATACACACAAAGCTGTATTCATCTGGTTCACTATAGGATTATGAACCAAATGTACATAGAATTTGCTGTGAATCAATAGCAATACAAATATGGAAAGGCTGCAGAAAAAACAACGTAATGATAGTGATTTGTCAAAAGCTTGAGTTAATGCTTTGTCAGGTCTGTCTGAAACACGATGAGCAAAACACTTTAAAATGTTTTCTGAATGAGATCAGTTTCATTAAAGCTAAACTAACATTGTAGCTGCTCCATCAACACTCAGAATAACTTAATCTAGTCAAATACAGCAGTTATTATATTGTGAGTACCAGTCTCCGGTTGATACACGTACATTAATAACCCTGATGTAATTGAGCTACTGTAGAGCTCTGGGTTCTGATGTTTCCTTCTCTGATTCACGTCAGATCGTCAGTGACGTCAGGAGCAGAATCTCAGCACTGACACGTTTTTGCAGAGCGTCACAAACTTTACACTCAAGTTGTAATTTCTCAAGTTGTGTGAATACACGGAGGACATGAACTTCACATCTTTACTTCATTCATGTTGCCAGTTACAAATATTTTCTTTGAATTGAACAGGTCACCAAGTTATTCATATATATTAATATCTTAAAAATACATCTAAAAAGATACTTAGGAAGTTATTATGATTTATTTTTAATTAGTTTTCCGTCTTGTATACAGATGTTTTTCTAGAAAATATGGTATGAGGGCGCTGACGTCACTTCGGCCCCGCCCACTTTCCGGTGAAAATACTTAATTGGAGCGATGCGGAAAATAATAGTGTCTTCATGTCTTAAAGCTGCTGAGTCATGTTGCACGTCAAACAACAAATAAATTCAAAGTTGTTCTATACTATCTTACTGTGTTTCTGAACTGTACTCTCCTGCGTTTTCTTTTAGTTTACTGCGCAAATGATTAAAGAACAGTTTACATTATCAGATATTATAAAAACTGAATCCTCTTCAGGTCAGATTACAGAAGAAACAGACTCTTACTTTGGGTCTGAGGGTCCAGGTTCATTACTGAAGTATGGAGGAGAGTCTCTAGAGCGGTCACTCTTCAGAGACAGACAGCTGGGGACTGGAGACTCTGCTCTTCTTCTGTGGAAACAACACATGTTTTACACATCATCAGTTCTTGTTGAGAGCAGCGTTTGAATTCTATCCGTTCCGGGTTTCTGCTGTTACATTTCATTTGAGAGTGAAAAGTTGGACACATATTATTAGCTTGATTTAACACAAAGTCCAACATGTCAAGTGTGAGGATGATTTCACTAGAAGATCATTTACTATCGCTGATGATGCCAAGGAGCAAGAGTTAAATTCAACTTTGTTACTGTACTCTACTAAGTTTCTTTACTGCGATCATTAAAGAACAGTTCAGATGATCAGATATTAAAAAAAACGGATTCCCTTCAGGTCAGTTTACAGTAGAGACTCTTACTTTGTGTCTGAGGGTCCAGGTTCATTACTGACGTCTAGAAGTTCCTCTATAGACCAGTCGCTCTCCAGAGACAGACAGCTGGAGACTGAAGACTTGTCCTCTTCCTCTTCCTCACTCATCTGGGGACCAGATCTACCAGCTGTTCCTGGAAGGTACACACACACACACACACACACACACACACACACACACACACACACACACACACACACACACACACACACACACACACACACACACACACACACACACCACCACACACACACACACACACACACACACACACACACACACACACACACACACACAACACACACAACACCACACACACACACACACACACACACACACACACACACACACACACACATACTATATAACACAAGTATTTCAATCTAAACTCATAATGATCAACGTTGGTTTAAATACAGCAAACCATCAGACTTCAGACAGGCCGGGCGGTTACGTGTTATTTAACTCTGATGGATCAGAAACCAGGACATTTAAAAGTTTACAACATTTGAAAATGTCACTTTGAACTCTAGGACATCTTGATGTTTTTTTGATAAACTATTTTTTTATACATACAGGAGTAAATGATTATCGTCTAAAAAACCCAGTAGAGCCTGGTGTTAACACTCACCCTGTTTTCCTCCTCCTGCTCTGTCGAAGTGTAAAATGGAGTCTGGTCAAATGTCATACTACCAGCCTTATCACCTGGACAGGTACACATACTGGGATTATTTTCAGTAAGATAACAATAAACACCAGGTACAAAAGGCAGAACAAAGTAACGAAAAAAAAGAAAAAGATACCACTGTACAAGTAAACATCCTGCATTCAAAACCTCCCTAAAGTTAAAGTGTGCAGGTGTACTGCTGCATGTATCGCAGTTTACTGCTCTAGATGTTTTAACTCCTTGTTTTAAGTGTTTTTTCAATCACATATTTATTTATTTTATGTCGTGTGTCAGTACTCAGATCTTGTACTTGAGGAACATTTTGAATGCAGGAGTTTTACTTGTAATGGAGTATTTCTACAATCAGGTACTTCTACTTTTACTCAAGAACAAGATCTGAGTACTTCTACTTTAACTCAAGTACAAAATCTGAGGAAAATCAAGAGGGGCATAATCAAACAAAAATGTCTCGACTGGAACAGACGGTGCTAGATATAAAAGTTCAAATGGGCGAACATGAAGGGAGGATTGGAAAGTTGGAGGACTGAGTCGGCATGGCCAGGACGTGGCGGCGCGGCATCAGAGGGCGCTCCGATACCTGATCCACCGTGATATGGCCCTCTCAGCCACCTGCGACGACTTACAGAATAGACTCAGAAGAAATAATGTGAGAATCTTTCAGGTACCAGAGGGGAGTGAGGGAGGAAACATGGCAGCATTTATTAAAGAACTGTTACACAAGGTGCTTAAAATACCGTCACTAACGGATATTAAGATAGAGAGAGCACACCGCTCACCCCATATAGGCCACATAGAGACCCGACAGCCCCTCCAAGACACATCATCGTGAGATTTTTGGATGCAGCGGTTAAAGATCCGGTGATACGACAGGCATGGAGTCAGGGACAGGTCTCCTTCCAAGATAAAAGGATATTTTTTGATCAGGACTACTCTCCCGAGTTACACAAGAAGCGGGCAAAGGTGCACGAAGTCATCAAGCAGCTAAAAAAGAAGGACTACTGGCGCGGTGCATATACCCAGCGCAGTTAAAACTGAAGCTGGGCACGGGGAGAAGACCTACACCACACTGTCCAGCGCTGCAGAGGTGCTGAAAGACCTGGGAGTCGAAGTGCGCTGCGGAGAAAGAGAACGCACGGAGGATGAGTTGAAGGACGGATGGAGGAGCAGCGGTAAGAAAAAAAGAGACACGGTACTGTCAGCATCGGATCTCAGGGCATTCCTGCAAGAAGAAGCTTAAATCGCCTCCCGATGCCGTTTAAAAACCCAAAGTGACTGAAACGGGTTTGGAGTCGGCTCTGTTCTGCATACAGTAACGGTAACACATTGACAGTGGAAATACGCTATATAAAGTGGTTGTTACTTGTGCAAATACTACAAATTAGTTGCTCTCACAAGTTATTCGAAAATTGTATCTACCATTTCTAGGCCCTGGCGGAGCCCGTTTTCTGAGTTCGGAATGAGGGAATTACACTTAGACCTTTTTTACATGTTAGTGTATTATTGGTCAGGTTAGCACTCTATGTGCTTTTTCCCACAGAGAGGGCTGGTCACACCTCTCTGCCCCAGCACCAGTGGGGATCCGTCACAGCTATTGTTCGTTTGCTGTGGCTGATTGGACAGGTGGAAGTTCAGTTCTATGTTTTAAGTGTTTTTCGTATGTTTCTCCTGACATATGTTGCGCTCTACAGTTTGTTTTTGTTTATGCGATTTAGGCAAAGTTTTTTCATGTACAGACGTCTTCAAGCAGGCAGGGCTATTTACTCTAATGCTAAACAGAGATTATGGCTTACTTTAATATTGTTAGCTATAATGTAAGGGGAATTAACAACCCGATTAAAAGATTCTCAGCCTAGATGCTGAGAAAGCATTTGATAGAGTTGACTGGCTATTTCTTAAACAAACACTATTGGAAGTGGGTTTTGGAGAAAAATGTACTACATGGATTAGTTTGCTTTATAAGGATCCTAAATCAATAATAAGAGTAAATGGGCATTGTTCAGATTTTTTCAAATTAGAGAGGTGGGGTGAGGCAGGGCGACTCAATGTCACCTCTTCTTTTCGCACTCAGTATTGAACCCTTAGCGGAGGCTATACGCCAAAATAAACAGATTCAAGGAATAGCGGACGAGGGAGGGTCAATACATAAAATATCTTTATTTGCAGATGACATTTTACTCTTTATAAAACACCCCCTAACTTCTATTCCAGCCCTTATACAGGCTTGTCTAAGTATGGGGCAATTTCGGGATACAAAATTAACCCAATTAAATCAGAAGCAATGATGATAACAGGGAGTTGGCCTACACAATTAAACAAGGATGTTTCTTACCGCTGGTCCAAGCAGGGGTTTAGATATCTAGGGATTATCCTTACTCACCACCCTATGCATTTATTTGAGGCTAACTACAATACATTAAAGCAAATAAAGAATGACATGATACGTTGGGAAATTCTCCCCCTCTCGCTATTCGGAAGGGTAGAGACTGTAAGAATGAACCTACTCCCTCGATTACTCTTCCTATTCAATCCCTCCCCATGGGAATTCCAGCCTCCATCTTCAACATGTTAAATAGACTTATATCTAAGTTTATTTGGCAGAATAAGAGACCCAGAGTAAGACTTAAAACTCTTTTTCTACCAAAAGATAAGGGAGGCTTAGGCCTGCCAAATGTAATATTATTATTAGGCTGCTCAGTTAACGGCAATAGTGGCCTGGATTAGAAAGGACGAAGAAACAGGATGGGCACAGATTGAGCAGAGTGCAACTAGGGGTGTGTCGTTATCAGTTTTGCCTTTTATTGATATAAAATCCGTCAAGAAAGTTAAGATTGAGAACGAATGGATAAAGCATACCCTAAAGTTGTGGACGGCAGTTAAAAAAATGTTCAGGAGCCCAGAATCAATATCAAGAGCCATGCCAATTTTAGGCAATATAGAGTTTCCTCCATCTGTAAGGGATGGAGGATTTAAAAGATGGGCCGATAAAGGTCTTATCACAATTAACCAAATGTTTGATGGTACAGATGTCAAATCCTTCTCCCAACTTCAAGAACAATATGGGCTCCCGTCAAATGATTTGTATAGGTCAGGCATCCTCAAAGTCCGGACTCCGGTCCGGATCCGGACCGAACCACAACTGTCTCTGGACTCTGAGCAAATTATACTTTTCACATGTATTATCTGTATTATCTGTGTTATCTGCGAGACATCGCCACAACGCAACGAGTCAAAATTCTCCGCTATGTCCACTGCAAACAGCGCTCTGCATGTCCGACTGTTCCAATGTCTGTGTGTGTCTGTCAACGCATTGGTCCAATCACATTCAGCATCCCGTCAGCGTTTTTTTCCCCCACCAACAGTCTGCGAATCAGAGGCACAGTAGGGCGGGTCTTCGCGGAATGCGGGTGGGAAAAATGCGTGTCTCGTCTCTTTCATCCTGTCTGAGTCAGAGCGAGAGTTTAAAAAAAAAAAGTCAGAGCGAGAGTTAACAGCTCATCTAGTTGCATCTGTACTGTAGCTAGTAGCCTAGTTTCACCTACCGGGGTGGCAACTGCCACCCTAAAGATAGGCCTTGCCACCCCAGTTGGCAGCTTTGTTTTGAAAGAAAAGTTGTGGCTCATCGGACATTTATGAGAGAAAGTCTCTAATGTCCGAGTGCAAGTGAATGCAGCACAAGACGCACGTCTTGTAACCCCTCCCCCGGCCCTGGCGCGAGCGTGGAAATATGATTGGCGGCGATTTCATTTGAACGGGACGGCGCAAAACGAGAAGCATTCGGACCCAAGTACTGAAGGAATGAGGTATTTGCGGTCTACAATAACAGAGAAGAGACTGTCAGTTTGGCTGTACTCAGCATTGAATCAAAACGCACTAAAGCTGTTGATCTTAATCAGTTTGTGAGGCGTTTCGCTGAACAAAATGGTAATCGCCGCATTCAGCTGTAATAGACATGTCAACTTGATGCTCTGCTCACGGATGAGCATACAAAACTGTTAAGATGATGACCTTACGTGTGTAAATAATTTTTTTCTTTGTGGGGGTCTGCCCCCAAAAAACAGTTTTAAGTCCTGAGAAAGTCAAATAAGACGGTGTGTAAAACTACACTGCCCAGCCAAAAAAAAGTAACCACTTTGATTAACTAGGCCAGTAGGTAAGGACATTCCACTGGATAATAACTGAAGTATAAAAGAATGCATGACTGAAGTGTTTGAAGGCAAACAAAAAGAGGAAATAACAGGTCAAATCAAGCAAATCCCCTCTCAGATTCCACAGCAACCAGAAGAACATAAATACTGGCTGGTGATTTGATTCATCAGCTTTGTGATGGAATAAAAAATGCACAGTGCATTTCCTTAGCTGTGGATGAGTCTACTGACACCACTGACAATGCTCAGTTGCTGGTGTTTGTGAGTTTTTATGATGAGGCAAAGGGGGAGTTTGTTGAAGATGTGTTGGGCCTGACGAACCTCAGTGGACACACAAGGGGGGAGACATTATAAAGCAATAATGGGAATGCTGAATGAAAGAGGGTGCAGCTGCCTTTATTCATAACTGTGCAGCTCTTACACTGCGACTCTGAGGGATCAAGCACAGACACAATAACAATGAAAACTGCTGCATACAGATTTTTTGTTTTTGCAACCTCGTGTTAAGAATCTTGTTGCAATTGTTTAAAAGTTTGAATGACCGTAATAAACGGACCTTTGTCTTATTGAAAAATTCTTTGGACCTTTAAGATTTGTATTTGAGTACCCTGCCCTACAAGTACCTACTGTAGTGCGTTTTCTCAGTGCTAATGTTAAAGGTTTATCATTTTGAGATTTATAGATAATAAGTAGCAAAAGCTCAACATTAGCAGCACCATGTATTAATTACATTTTAATTTAATAGTATAATATCCTGAATGGATGTGTAACTGCATGTGTCGCTTCGTTTACTTTTTCATTTATTTACTTAGTTTGTGTAAATACTTTGTTCAATAGTATTTATTTTAACGTGAAGGAAAAATAATAATTATCAATTTGAACATGAATTAAAATGTCATATACATAATAACTTACTACCCCAGTGTTTCTCAAAGTGTGGTCCGTGTACCACTGGTGGTCCGTGAGCGCCCCCTGGTGGTCCGTGAGTATATTGGTAACATTTCACATTTGAATAAAATTAATGAATTTAAGTTTTCCGCACTCTCACAGGAATATCTCCGCAATGGAGCGAGCTTAACTTCTACTTTTCAACTTCGATTGCATGATATAGCCCAGCGCAACAACTTCGTCACACATGTTGCCACTTGTTTGTACCATTTTCTGGAGATTTGTAATCTGTTCTAGAAAAACGATGTGTTTTTTTTAGATTTCAAGAAGCGTATAAAACAAACAATGGATGTCTTTTATGAACATGTATCCATGCTGGAAGTAGATTTAGATTTTAGGAGTTAGATAGTGATTATAAATCTAATATATGCATCCAATGAAGCATTGCATGAAGTCTGTTGATGATCAGAGGCTTGTTTTGTAGGCAGACCATGCAGGCCAGCCCGATGGTCACCAAGGTTCATGTTTTAAAGGAGAGGTGTCATGCTTTTCTGGTTATTACCCGTCCCCTTGTGTGTTATGTAGGTTTTTATGCATGTAAACGGTCTGCAGAGTCACAAACCCTCAAAGTACACCCTGTAGCGAGTAAAACTCTAACATAGAAATTCCTACCCAAAACGCCTCGTTGCAGATTTCTCAGTTTCTTTCTTTGCTCCACGGATGGGTCCGTTTGGTTCCGGGTACGAGCTGAACCAAATGGACCCATCCGTGGAGCCGTTACGTTACGTCCGCGGAGCCGTTACGTTAAGCCTCTGCTGATTGGTCCAAATTGACCAATCCACGGACTTCCTCACACACACACTCAGTGCAGGCAGCTCTGCTGATTTCTCCTCCCTGGCTGCAGGCTGATAACAGACAGTTGGGATCTCGAAATTCTCTCTGCAGACCCATTCTCACAGCGTTTATCAACCTTTTTCTTACTCAATATCAAGCCACACTTATTGTCTTTACTTCGGCTGTGAGTTTGTGTGTGCTCAGGATGAGTTTTGGCTGTGTATCGCTAAACAAGGAAACCACACCTCCACGGAGCTCAGCGCGATTCACAACGTCCCGACCAATCAGAGCACACTGTGCTCACAGGGAGGGGGGGCAAGAGCTGCAACGAGCCGTTTAGTGGAGAGAGTGAATACTGCTGAATACACACACTTTACAGAGATGCTGTATGCGAAACCAATGTGAGTTTGGAAAAATGCACAGTATAAATCTATTTTAGTATACCTCAACAATGGAATTAGGATCAGTGGAAATGGCCATGACATGGGACCTTTAAAACTTTCACTTTCAACGTCCCTCACGTGTCTGCAGCTCCTCCCCTTGTTTCATAACCAGCCTTATCAGCTGAACAGGAATTGACAGGAATACATACAGTTCAGTAAAATAGAAATAGAGAGGCGAAGTCCCTCCCTTTCCGGGGGACCTCCATGGGACCTTATTTCTGAAAAAGTATGTATTGAAGTCAATGGCGAGAGAAAGATTATATTTCGATCCCGTTTGAATTGTGCCACAAATTACACATATGATGTTTGTCAATTTAAAAGATAATTTTGCAAGTCAAAAAAATAAAAATGTGTCGTAAAACTGTGAAGTAACACTTCAGTTTACAGAAGAAACAGACTCTTACTTTGTGTCTGAGGGTCCAGGTTCATTACTGAAGACTGGAGGTCTGTCTTTAGACCGGTCGCTCTCCAGAGACAGACAGCTGGAGACTGGAGACTTGTCCTCTTCCTCACTCATCTTCTCCAGTCTGACAGATAAACCACACACATCCATCCATCCATCCACACACACACACACACACACACACACACACACACACACACACACACACACACACACACACCACACACACACACACACACACACACACACACACACACACACACACACACACACACACACACACACACACACACGATTTATGATATACTCTGATTATAAATATATTTTAGTTTTTTATTCATTTATATTTATTCAACCCTATCCCAAAATGGTTTCAGCTTCAAAGGCTGTTATTATAACAGCATGGTACGTTTTGCTTCACATAAAATATGAAATAAAACAGTAAGAATGAATCTTTAAAATATAAATTAAATGTAGAGAGCCATGAGAGTCACAGCGCACGGACGCAGCGGTGTAAACAGCAGAAGCTCCGGTAAGGATTCTAGTGTGTGTGTGTGTGTGTGTGTGTGTGTGTGTGTGTGTGTGTGTGTGTGAACAAGCAGCGAGGACACACACAAAACATTTATTTATTTTCTTAATCATCACTGAATATAACAACCCAATAAATACTACAGAGGAAACGGAAACACTGAAAATATGAGCATCACGCCCTCATCATGAAATGAAATCTTTATTGTTTTCTGAGGTCAGAATGATTATATATTATAGGTTATATATGTTGATACAAAGCTAGGCTGCTGCCTGACTCACTGCTGCTGTTTTCCTCTGAGTCTGAGAAAGGAACACACGTGTGGATAATTAAGTTCCGTGTTTTGTTATGAAGCCGGCATTCAGGAAGCTGCACCCTGATGGTGTGGATATGGAGGAGACTAGTTTCCTGCGGAGTTTGCACGTCGGCTTGTGGGACTCGTCCTTTACTCGCTCAGGATCCACACTTTGGAATTCCTGCCGACAAAATTAACTTAATGACCAGGCTCAGCTCTGAATGAAATCAAATCAAATTTTTTATATAGCACATTTTTTAAAACGATTTTTGGTCGAGCCAAAGTGCTGTACATGAAATAAAAACACTTTACAATAAAAACACTTTACAACAAATAAACAGCAAAAATAAAAAATCAAGTGAATGAAGTCTGAGGGTTTCCGGCTGACACGTCATAGCACATGGAGCTGTTTTAGTTGACAAATACTTTATTTTTTTAAATTGGGTGCAGCTATACACTATATAACACAATTATTTAAATCTAAACCATCATGATGAAAAACGTTGGTTTAAATGCAACAAATCAGTCAGAAATCAAATCAGACAGGACGCTCTCAATTTTGTCTGCGCTGGGAGGTTACCTGTTATGCAACTGAATCAGAAACCAGGAAAATAAAAAGTTTACAACATTTGAAAATGTCACCTTGGACTCTAGGAATTGTTTTTGTTTTGTTAACTACTTTTTTATACATACAGTTTAACAAAGTACATTTTTAATGTCTTAAAAACGCAGCAGAGCCTGGTGTTAACACTCACCCTGTTTTCCTCCTCCTGATCTGTCAAAGTGTGAAATGGAGTCTGGCAGTCTGACCACTCTGACCAGTCTGACTTCATATACTTTTCACTTTCAACGTCCCTCACATGTCTGCAGCTCCTCCCCTTGTTTCATAACCAGCCTTATCAGCTGAACAGGAACATATACAGGGATTATATTCAGTAAAATAGAAATAGACATGCAGAACAAAGCTATTAAATAAAAACCACAGTTTGAAAACAACCCAGTAAAAGTAAACATCCTGCATTAAAAAAAAAACTCACTAAAGTGCATGTATTGCAGTTTACTGCTCTAGATGTTTTAACTCCTTGAAATGATGTGGGTTAGTTTAATCTGCACCAATGCATCATATTCTAAGAGATCTTATTTGTGTAACCATGTCCTGTGAAACCCACATATTGCTAAAGAGAGGTTGCACTCACTGACTGTTCCCGCTGCTAGAAACGGCTGATATAAAGACCTTCAGTGCGCAGGTCACAGAACGGAGTTTAGCTGCAAACCCCACGGCAGCTCCCACATTTTAGGAGTGAAATGTGACATTTGTACACTGTAGAAATGCTTTGTCTGAACACAATTAGGGCATTAGCATTACTCGTTTGATGGACAAGACGGCGCGAGGCACCCTTGCACGAGATGGAAGGCTGACAGGCAGGTAGGCCAGGGCGGAGCTTCAGGGGGGCTGTAGGGGCAGGGCTCCCCGGGCCCGGGACGGTCGGGACCCAATGGGGGCCCGTCGCCGAGGCAGCAGGCTCCGCCCCCGAGATATTCGCCGGCGGGCCCTTCTGCCTCGCGCCACTGAGTGCACTGACGTTCGTGGTCATATTAGGTATAAAGCATTGTAGCCTATAATATGAGTTGAACTTGTGCTGCTATTTTCACACTCACATTTAACATTAAAACATGAAAAATTGCAAGTGAATCCCTTCTATTGTCTCCAAATGTATTTTGGGTAAATTCGTCATAAACAGCCGTCCATCAACATCATACGTAAATGAACGTCAACGTCATCATCAATCACTTGTCATTCAACAGAGCACTGCCTAAGCATGAGCAGTTATAAACATAAAAGTGGAGCTACAAAACGCAAAGAAAAAGATAAAAAGGACCAAGGAAAACCCAAATTGTCCAAGCTAGATGGATATTTTTTTCGCCCTACTCCTCCTCCTGCGGGAGATGAACCTGAAGTTGTTGCCACTGCCAGCCGTGTTTCATCCCCGAGCCCCAGCCCGCCAACAACGTTAGTGGGGGTTAGCCAGATTTACAGGTAGGCTACAATCACGGACACACACTGTCAACAAGAAAATGTGAGTTTGTGGTAAATGTTGATATCATATGGTTGTTAAGAGACAATCTGATGAACTTTCTGAAGACAGCCGCCTCACTGACGCAGAGAGCAACTTTCGGGTGACCGTTTTCAATGCATGTCTCGATATAATCATCCAGCAACTGTCCCAAAGATTCACCAGCTTAAATGCAACTGTGAACATGTTTGAGGCAATTCACCCCAACACACTACTGCAAGCAAAGGATGAGGATTTACACCAAGCTGCCCAGCGGCTTATAGAGCACTAGTCGGGACATCGCCGCCAGCTTCCCTGGCCAGCTGCTTTCTTTCAGAACCTGTTTCAGGGACCAAATACAAAAACTAAAATCTGTCGCGGATCTGGTAAAAATGCTCATTGTTTACAACCCAGCAGAACATCTACATTCAGTGAGGTTTGCACAGCCTTCATCTTATTTCTGACTCTTCCTGTCACCGTGGCAACCGCCGAGCGCTCTTTCTCCAAATTAAAACTCATCAAAAACTATTTGAGGAGCACGATGGGACAGGAGAGACTGAGTGGACTGGCCTTGCTGTCCATTGAAAGTGACCGAGCCAAGAAATTGGACATACAGCGGATTGTGGATGAGTTCGCGGAGCGCAAGGCTCGCCGAGTACCCTTCAAGTAGTGGTGAGTACACTTCAAATGTAATTTGTACAGTAGCCTACTTGTACGTGAATGTATGGGCCGCCGTGCCAATTTTACACTGCTCTGCTCTCATGGTGGCTGCTGGCTGTCCATGGTGAATGGTGTGTCAGAAATGTAGTCATTTTATTAGGCTATGTTTTCGTTGTCCTTGTGGTTTGTTGGACTTTATGTCATGTTATATCATTATTATCTCTGATATATATTTCGTTTCTATACCCTTTGTAGAAACGAAATCTTAAATATTACACCTTTTCTTTAGTTACTTTTCTTTCAAACATTGTTTTAAATTGTAATCTGACTGAGCGACTTTTTACGCACGAGCGTCAGATTACCACCCCGGACTCCCGATATTTTTGTCAAGCTTTATTGGGTTTAAAGGGCCCGGTCATGTGGCCCCGCCCCCGGCCCGGGTCTGATATGTGCCGCCAGTGAGGTAGGCCATCCAGTTATTTTAGCCGTGGCCGGCTCAGATGATTGGTCGTGCTTTTACAGCGCCACGGCTTCCACAGATGACATTTTTTTATGTATTGTCAAAGCATTTGATATATTCATTGCTATCGGGATGTTAAGAGCATTCCATGGAATAAAAAGTGTTTCTGAAGTGAATGACCTACCCCACCTATAACACACTGAAATAAAATGTGTTATTAGGTGTTAATTAAACTACATTTAAATACTTTGATCTACATTTAGCTTTACCTAAAACTGTTAAATATCTGCTCACCTGTCTTCAGCCGAAACGATCTGCGTAGCTCGGTCAGATCACCGTCACATCGCTTCAAAAAAACGTATTTCTCCGATGACTGGATTTTAATCGTTATCCATCAATGAAGTTCTTCTCTTGATAATAGCGAATTGAAACCTAGTGGTTCACTGTCTATAACGTTAACTAAAATGTCCCTGAAAAATGCCTTCAATCAATAAAAACAACTTCTACACCGGGACTATTTTTCACCGCGCAGTAATATGTCATCACCACTACCATGTAAAAAGGCCATGGAAAGTTCTAGACTACAATGAAAACTAACGGTTAATTTGATTTGAATTTAACGGTCATTGAACTGGCTTTTAAAGCTCAGTTCAAATAATAACAACTTGTGAAATTCAGTAGAAATTGCATACATTGTTATCAGGAAAAGATTTACAATTATTTATTGATCAAATCCTTTTTGACAGTGTGTGTTTAATTACTTCTGTTGATTTTAAGTGTTTTTTCAATCACATATTTATTTATTTTATGTCTGTCAGTACTCAAATGTTGTAGGCTACTTCAGTAAAAGTATAAGTACTCAGATGTTGTACTTGAAAAGTACTCAGATGTTGCCCTTGAGTAAAAGTATAGCCTACTCAGATATTGTACATGAGTAAAAGTAGAAGTACTCCGATCTTGTACTTGAGTAAAAGTAGAAGTACTAAGATCTGGTACTTGAGTAGAAGTACTCAAATATTGTACTTGAGTAAAAGAAGTGCTAAGATCTAGTACTTGAGTAAAAGTAGAAGTACTCAGATCTTGTACTTGAGTAAAAGTAGAAGTACTCCGATCTTGTACTTGAGTAGAAGTATACTCAAATCTTGTAATTGAGTAAAAGAAGAAGTACTAAGATCTGGTACTTGAGTAAAAATAGAAGTATACAGAGATCTTGTACTTGAGTAAAAATAGAAGTACTAAGATCTGGTACTTGAGTAAAACTAGAAGTACAAGATCTGGTACTTGAGTAGAAGTACTCAAATATTGTACTTGAGTAAAAGAAGAAGTGCTAAGATCTAGTACTTACGTAAAAGTAGAAGTACTCAGATCTTGTACTTGAGTGAAAGTAGAAGTACTCAGATTTGTACTTGAGTAAAAGTAGAAGTACTCCGATCTTGTACTTGAGTAAAAGTAGAAGTACTAAGATCTGGTACTTGAGTAAAAGTAGAAGTACAAATATTGTACTTGAGTAAAAGAAGAAGTGAAGTATAGACTGAGTAAAAGTAGAAGTACTCAGATCTTGTACTTGAGTAAAGTAGAAGCTACGATCTGGTACTTGAGTAAAATAGAAGTACTCAAATCTTGTAATTGAGTAAAAGAAGAAGTACTAAGATCTGTTACTTGAGTAAAAGTAGAAGTACTCAAATCTTGTACTTGAGTAAAAGTAGAAGTACTAATATCTGGTACTTGAGTAAAAGTAGAAGTACTAAGATCTGTTACTTGAGTAAAAGTAGAAGTACTCAAATCTTGTACTTGAGTAAAAGTAGAAGTACTAATATCTGGTACTTGAGTAAAAGTAGAAGTACTCAAATCTTGTACTTGAGTAAAAGTAGAAGTACTAATATCTGGTACTTGAGTAAAAGTAGAAGTACTAAGATCTGTTATTTGAGTAAAAGTAGAAGTACTAATATCTGGTACTTGAGTAAAAGTAGAAGTACTAAGATCTGTTACTTGAGTAAAAGTAGAAGTACTCAAATCTTGTACTTGAGTAAAAGTAGAAGTACTCAGATCTTGTACTTGAGTAAAAGTAGAAGTACTCAAATCTTGTACTTGAGTAAAAGTAGAAGTACTAATATCTGGTACTTGAGTAAAAGTAGAAGTACTCAGATCTTGTACTTGAGTAAAAGTAGAAGTATACAGAGATCTTGTACTTGAGTAAATGTAGAAGTACTCAGATATTGTACTTGAGTAAAAGTAGAAGTATACAGAGATCTTGTACTTGAGTAAAAGTAGAAGTACTCAGATCTTGTACTTGAGTAAAAGTAGAAGTACTCAAATCTTGTACTTGAGTAAAAGAAGAAGTACTAAGATCTGTTACTTGAGTAAAAGTAGAAGTACTCAAATCTTGTACTTGAGTAAAAGTAGAAGTACTAATATCTGGTACTTGAGTAAAAGTAGAAGTACTCAGATCTTGTACTTGAGTAAAAGTAGAAGTATACAGAGATCTTGTACTTGAGTAAATGTAGAAATACTCAGATATTGTACTTGAGTAAAAGTAGAAGTATACAGAGATCTTGTACTTGAGTAAAAGTAGAAGTACTCAGATCTTGTACTTGAGTAAAAGTAGAAGTACTAATATCTGGTACTTGAGTAAAAGTAGAAGTACTCAAATCTTGTACTTGAGTAAAAGTAGAAGTACTAATATCTGGTACTTGAGTAAAAGTAGAAGTACTCAATCTTGTACTTGAGTAAAAGTAGAAGTACTAATATCTGGTACTTGAGTAAAAGTAGAAGTACTAAGATCTGTTACTTGAGTAAAAGTAGAAGTACTCAAATCTTGTACTTGAGTAAAAGTAGAAGTACTCAGATCTTGTACTTGAGTAAAAGTAGAAGTACTCAAATCTTGTACTTGAGTAAAAGTAGAAGTACTAATATCTGGTACTTGAGTAAAAGTAGAAGTACTCAGATCTTGTACTTGAGTAAAAGTAGAAGTATACAGAGATCTTGTACTTGAGTAAATGTAGAAGTACTCAGATATTGTACTTGAGTAAAAGTAGAAGTATACAGAGATCTTGTACTTGAGTAAAGTAGAAGTACTCAGATCTTGTACTTGAGTAAAAGTAGAAGTACTCAAATCTTGTACTTGAGTAAAAGAAGAAGTACTAAGATCTGTTACTTGAGTAAAAGTAGAAGTACTCAAATCTTGTACTTGAGTAAAAGTAGAAGTACTAATATCTGGTACTTGAGTAAAAGTAGAAGTACTCAGATCTTGTACTTGAGTAAAAGTAGAAGTATACAGAGATCTTGTACTTGAGTAAATGTAGAAGTACTCAGATATTGTACTTGAGTAAAAGTAGAAGTATACAGAGATCTTGTACTTGAGTAAAAGTAGAAGTACTCAGATCTTGTACTTGAGTAAAAGTAGAAGTATACAGAGATCTTGTACTTGAGTAAAAGTAGAAGTACTCAAATCTTGTACTTGAGTAAAAGTAGAAGTACTAATATCTGGTACTTGAGTAAAAGTAGAAGTACTCAGATCGTATATTTGAGTAAAAGTAGAAGTACCAGAGTGTAGGAATACTCTGTTACAATCATCAACATATAGTTAAAGTACCAAAAGTAAAAGTAGTCATTGTGCAGATTGGTCCATCCATCCATCCATCCATCCATCCATCCATCCAGATTGGTCCATTTTATAATAATATATATAGAATTGGAAGACCACAAAAAGCTAAATAGGGACTCTTTAAACTAATACATTGTAAATCAATAACAAAATCATAAAAATAGGAATCATATTAACAGGGTAACTAGTAATAACAAATGAAAACAGACATACTATTATATACTCATTATGCATAATGACAAAAACTACTAGATGCAACAGTTACATCCATTTCTAAGAAAGATAGAGGGAGATAAGAAGGGAGAGTGAGGGGTGTTATTATGGGGGTGTGTGTGTGTGTGTGTGTGTGTGTGTGTGGTGGTGGTGTGTTCATAACGGCAATGACAAGTGTGTGACCGCAGCAGAGAAGACACGTCAAGCAATGGAGCTCCTCTCAAACAGTGAGTATTTTTATTTGACCTTTAATGTAAAATGCACGCGTGTCTTGGCTTGTTTAATTTTGCTTAATTGTATTTCATCATCACTGATGTTCACTGTGAAGGGCAGGTTATGTTGCAGGAAAATGATAAGTAGTTTAATAATTAAATGTCACTTGTTTATATTGTAGATGTGCTAATGTTAAAGGTGTATTATTTTGAGATTTATAGATGATAAGTAGCAAAAGCACAACATTAGCAGCACCATGTATGTAATTACATTTTAAGTTAATGGTATAATATCCTGAATGGATGTGTAACTGCATATTGCTTATTTTACTTTTTCATTGATTGAATTAGTTTGTGTAAATACTTTGTTCAATAGCATTTTTTTTTTACGGGAACGAAAAAATAATAATTATCAATTTGAACATGAATTAAAATGTCATATACATAATAATCACCTTACCTTATCTCATCTTACCTTATCTCATCTTATCTCATTTGATCTTGTATACGAGTGTAAATCTTTTTTTAAAACATTTTTTATTCACTCATTTTTTCTACCCATGTAGTACTGAAATAAAATAATTAAACAAATAAATAAATACTAAATATATATATTAACACTGAGATATTTCGAAGTACATTAAAGCTGGTTTTAAGATAACGATATTGTGTCTGATATCATTTTTTTTTTTAAAAGTTCTTTATTGTTGATTTAATTTGTCCTTAAATCTCCTTTAATCGAAAGAAAATCAGATTTATTTATTAACAGGCCTAAATATGATTAAAATAATTATAGAAAACAAATTAAAATGATTGTTAACAATAATTATATTTAAGTGGCATAAAAAAAATACTTACGTGATGACAGCACAAATAATAACAAAAACATTCACAAATAATACAATTAATTCTGTTATTTAAGGGGGATAAAAAATGAAAACGCACATTGAGATATGTTTCTTTCTCTCACCACACATCCCTTTCCTCCCCTCTAGTGTCAATTGTGATTGAGCGTCATTGGAAATCCATGGCTGTGCGTCACCTCTGCGTCCTGTAACCCGGGGACACTTCCCCCCCGCCGCTTTCTCAGATTCACTGTTTCTCTCGACCCCCCGCCACTCTGCGTCGTCATGGATCTCTGGAGCTGGAAGACACGGGCAGCGGCTGTGAGGACAGAAACTGTGGCCGAACATCTGGCTTCTCCGAGGGGTGTTGAACGAGGAGTGCCAGTTGGACGAACCTATGTTGGGTTCATCGAGTTAGGTGGGTCGAAAGACAATAATGCACCATGACTTTAGACCAGGGGTGTCCAAACTACGGCCCGGGGGCCATTTTGAATCGGCCCTCATCAAATTAAAAAAGTATAATGGAATATGGCCCACAAATGAAACTTGTGCTTGTCTTATATTGTACTTCTTAAATATATATACATCAGAGTAGTATTCATGTGTTAATGAGACCGCTTTTCAAATAACTTCAGTCAATTAAAGTTGGAAACATTTTCTAACATCTTAGTTGAGGAGAAAAAATCCCAATGACTGATTTCTATAAGAAAGCTTGAAATACACCCTTCATATTTCTCCTCATTATAATCAATCTGAGGCTTCTGTTTAAGGGATGAGCTGGCAACACTCACAAGAATAATTTACCTACGTTTGATTGATTTTGCTAACTTTTAACTGAATTTATGAGGCAATATACCTCTAGTGATCTGGCCCTCGGTGAAAAGAGTTTGCACACCCCTGCTTCAGAGGAATACAAACTAAAGAGACTGATAAAAAGAGAGGTGCAGGGCTGTCATATTGTTGGAGTGTCCCCTGAAGGCAGCATCTCTCTGGCTCAATGGGATTTCTCCATGGGATTTTGGATTATTATATACAAAGTAATCTCAACGTTTATGATATTTACAGGTTTAGTTCAGCAGGATCATCTCCACATATTAACACCTCTTTATGATTTCTGAAGTAAGAAGCTAACGTTGGGCTATAAAGGAACTACAGCACGGTCACATGACTTCATGTTAGAAAAATCTCACTCGTCACCGGCTTGAGCTTCAATCTCAGGATCCATGTATCTGTGATCCTCTCCAGAATGGAAGTAGTCATCACATACAGAGCATCAACTAGTTCCTGAACAGTGTCCTTCACATGCTGATATCCAAGAGAGGGAGTTACACAGTCACAAGATGGAGGAATAGAAAGCAGGATTCAATGTTTAGTTCAGATTAGCTCCACGTCAGAAATGATCCTGCTTGTCATATGTCTCTCTCCATAGAGGCTGAATCATCATGTTAATCACATAGCTATCATATGCCTCAAACAGTCCTGATGCTCTTCTAGGTAATCAGACATCCTGTCATGCACACAGCTACAGTTGGGATACCTTTGTTATCATGCTACTCTCAGATTGGAAGAGGACATTCAGTATTTTCACAACACTTCACGTCACAACCGCTAAGCTAAAGGCTAGTTGGGCGTGATGACGTTTAGCTGTTTGATTTAGACACTTGTTAGCAACTGCTGTTTTTAAATCCACCAGTGGGGAATTTACTGACGTATTTTATCTCGTAGAACAAACTGTTAAAATCACAGACCTTATTTCAGGCTAACTACCACAAACACATTCAAAAACCATTGACCTCCAGACCAGGGGGCAGGAAGTGATACATGGTGCAGTTAGATTCTAATAAAACCATATTATTATTTTTTATCTTCCAGTGTGCGTGACTGTCATTTATATCCCACTGATGCTCTTTGGGCTTCTGGGAAATATTCTGACGATTCTGGTGGTTTGGCTGCGACCTCACATGAGAAGCTCTACCTACCTGTACCTGAGCAGCATGGCCGTCAGTGACCTGCTGATCCTGCTCCTCCTGCCTCTGGATCTGTACAAGGTAATCTCTTTATCAGGTCTTCTCGACCCCTCAAAGCTCTTTACAAACTACGAGTCATTCACCCATTCACACCTCATTCATGCAGAGCAGCACCACTTGCTCTAGGGAAGCACACACACACACACACACACACACACACACCACACACACACACACACACACACACACACACACACACACACACACACACACACACACACACACACACACACACACACACACACACACACACACACACACACACACACACTTACACAAATCTGATCAGCTCATTTTCAGACAGGTTTTTATTGAAATGGATCAGGACAAAAAGAGAGAGAATCTTTGTTCCTGAAACTTTCAGAGTCTCTTTACACAGAGGGGACACATGTTGATGTAGAAGAGACATGAAGAAGAGGGGACACATGTTGATGTAGAAGAGACATGAGGAAGAGGGGACACATGCTGATGTAGAAGAGACATGAGGAAGAGGGGACACATGTTGATGTAGAAGAGACATGAAGAAGAGGGGACACATGTTGATGTAGAAGAGACATGACGAAGAGGGGACACATGTTGATGTAGAAGAGACAGGAAGAAGAGGGGACACATGTTGATGTAGAAGAGACATGAAGAAGAGGGGACACATGTTGATGTAGAAGAGACATGAAGAAGAGGGGACACATGCTGATGTAGAAGAGACATGAAGAAGAGGGGACACATGTTGATGTAGAAGAGACATGAAGAAGAGGGGACACATGTTGATGTAGAAGAGACATGGAAAAGAGGATTTTGCATGATAGGTGACCTTTAAGGTATTTCTCAGTAAAACTGTACGTCCTGCAGTTGGCTCCACCCTGCTTTGCTCTTCTTTATGATAATATTGTTGAAATCTGCAGAAGTTCTTCAGAAATAAAGATGTGAACGAGCATACGTGATTGTTGTGTGTCTTCCAGCTCTGGAGGCCAAGACCCTGGTATTTAGGAGACGTTGCCTGTAAGCTCACCATGTTCCTGTCAGAGTGCTGCACCTTCTGCACCATCCTCCACATCACCTTCCTGTCGCTGGAGAGGTACCTGGCCGTCTGCTGGCCAATCACAGCCAAGACCCTGGTCACACGGCGCAGAACGAGGGCTCTGATTGGCTGCCTGTGGCTCGGGGCGGCCGTCAGCGCAGCGCCAGTGTTGGTCATGGTGGGAGTGGAGGAAGTTGGGAGGGAGGAGCTCATCGGATGGGGTGAGAACGGAGGGTGGGAAGGAGAAAAGGGAGGAGCATTAATGATAGGTGGAGCGGAAAGAGGGAGTGGGTACTGGGCCTCAATGGATGGAGGATTGGAGGGAATACACTGGGGAGAAAAGATAGTAGAGAAAGAAGTGGGAATAGAGGGAAGAGATGAGAGGAAACATGGAGGAGGATTAATGATAGGTGGGGGAGAAAGAGGAAGTGGATACTCAATGCATGTAGGATTGGAGGGAAACATTTTGGGAGAAAAGAAAGTGGAAAAAGAGGAAAGAGATGAGAGGAAACATGGAGATGGAGGGAAAATAAAACAAGAGAAGAGGTGGAAGTTGAGCGTCAAAATAAAATGAAAGAAGACGAGGGAGGAGGAAAAGGAGAGATTGATAAAAGAGAGTGTCGCTGTTCGCATCACGCCGTCACCTCCGGCCTGCTGTCGGCCATGATGATCCTCTCAAACCTGTACTTCCTGGTGCCGCTGTGCATTCTGGGATTGGTCTACAGCCTGATTGGACGCACGCTGTGGCTGCGTCCTCAAAGCAGCCGCCGAGACCAGAGTCACCGGCACACGGTCAAAATGCTGGGTGAGAAACACACACCGACACACACCTTCAGGTACTTTATTACAACAAAAACACACAGACACCGGTGCTTAGATACTCGATCACATTTTTATATAAGATTTAGGTTCGATATTGTTTAAGTAGGACATTTTGATGAAACCCAATTTCCGTCTTGTCCACATCCCATAAATTACCTTGGGACGAGCGTTTGGATATTTTGCCTGACAAAAAGGGTATGATTTCAGATGTGTACAATCTCTTTGTAATGCTCGTCCCCTCACTAAAACAGAACTATCTTGGGAAACTGAATTTGGGTCAAACTTAAGGCTGAGTTCTGGGATGGAGCTCATACGAGAATGTATTCATCAATATCTTCCATTGTCTCAATTGTGAACCTGTATGATTGAACCTGTCTGAAATCAGAGTTTGTTTCCCTCTCCTTACATTTGACTAAGCTGAGGGTGGACTTAACGTGGCAACTGGGAGGCGGGGTTTAAGAATGAGAGGCGGGGTTTAAGAATGAGGCGGGGCTTGGAATAAGAGGCGGGCTTTAAGAATCAGAGGCGTGGCTTATGTCTGACAGACGTTTTGGTCCTGATGGACGGTTAAAATTGATTAATAATGAGTATATCCTCCTCTTCCTCCTCCTCCTCTTCCTCCTCTTCCTCTTTGTCTTTCTCCTCTTCCTCCTCCAGGAGTTATCGTCCTGGCCTTCGTCCTCTGCTGGCTTCCCTTCCATGTGGGTCGGACCATTTTCACTCTTTCTCTGGGCACCGGTTCGGACAGACAGGAAACACACACAGACACACACTCGGAGATGAACACACACTCTGATACTGACCCCTTCAACCACTCACACTCAGTTGGAATATCCTGCGACATCTATAGAAACACACACACTGACACACACACTGACACACACACTGACACACACTTCGGCGCACAATCTGAAGATATGAGCACAGGCGTATATTCAAACAAATACGATCTGTACAACGATAACACACACAACGACACAGGCTTCAACAGCACATACACACACCCTGACACACATTTTCTCTACTATCTGTCTCAGTATTTTAACCTGGTGTCCTCCGTCCTCTTCTACCTCAGCGCCACCGTCAACCCTCTTCTGTACAACCTCATGTCAGCCAGGTACAGACACGCTGTACAAAGCCTCGTCCACACACACTCTCACACACCTTCACACCGTCCGCGCACACTCACACCACGACACTCCACCATCACTTCGTAAGGGCAAACACCGAACGCACGGAAATACTGTAGAAGCAAAACACTGCATGCAAAAAAACACGTAACCCTCCTGTCGTGTTCGGGTCAAATCTACTACTTTCATCAATCATAAATATTGTTTTTACATTTGATTGCCTCAAAGAAATGAATGGGTGACACTAGATTATGTTCATCCATCAGATAGTACACACACAACGAGAAAAGGTTATTTTGGAATCGGTTTCAGTGTCTATTCTTTATATATTTACTGCAGTTATTCATGTAAACCCGTAGTCTGAGACATTGTTTACAGCTTAAAGGTGTTAAATAAAATGTGGTGATGATTAGTAGTTTTTGTGTTAATGTAAGAGCAGTTAGAACAGACCAGAGGCCTGTACTACGAAGCCGGATTGTCTCTTAGCGAGCTAACTTCAGGGAAAACTCTGGGTTTCCTGTCCTACGACGCTGGTTCTCTTCCTAGCGGGCTAGATCTCCATGGTAACTTATGCTGAGCGGCTAGCCTGGTCCGGAGCAGGTTAGGTTGCAGGCTAAGAGATCAACTCAGTGAAAGCACCGCCTGCTGACCAATCAGAGCTCAGTGTGCGGAGTTTAAAGCGATCAAGTCATATTACAGGAGAAAGGAAATACAGAGAAACTGCCGTTGCAGGAAAGACGGCCGGCAAAAATCACCGACTGTGTGAACGTGAAAATGAATAGAATCACCTCCCATCTTCAGAGCAATCTGACTATTATAACATTAGCGTTAAGAAAGCTTACTGAAATATCTGCCACAACACAAGTAACCGGATCATAGTAACATTACGTACAGTCCGCGGCACTGTGAGTGCAGACGTCGATGTGTCCCATTATCATTCATATCACATGATATCACATCATAATGTATCATATATCTCCTTATCTGAGTCAGCTGAGCCGTATCTGGCCGTGCAACACTCACAGTGTCACATACTGTATGCAGAAGGATTATTTTAAGCAACACATTAAGTTGACGAAACACTCGAGTCAAATGTAATTAAAGTCAGATCGTGTCTTAGACGGGGCAGTGATATCATAAACCTGTTAATGGACGCATTCAAACACTTGTTCTGTTACCAGCTGTATTCACCTCGCAGGTGCAGCTATGTGGCTTTGATCCTGGATCAAGTGTTTAAGTCATGGATGTTTAAAGTTGAACTTCTTCATATTTGTCTAATATTATAGTTGACTTTTCATTCAGGAAGTATGACGCTGCGCTGTCAGTACGCTTCTCCATGTTTGTGATTGGTCGAATGCTCCAAATACCCCCCTTTCATGTGAACGTGCACCTAACTAGATAGGACACGGCTGGCTTGAGTTAACGGGTTGATAACCAGCGTCGTAGGACCGCTTAGCGAGAGCGCGTTTGTTTGGATTAGGTCAACCGGCTAACTCAAACATATCCAGGTTAGGTTGAACCGGCTTCGTAGTACAGGCTTCAGGGGAGAAACGAACACAACAGGAGGGTTAGATTAACCTCTTTGTAAATAAATGTACACTTGGCATAAGTAATGACCATATACTGCAAATCAGGGGCTCTCAAACTTTTTGGGGGAATATACTGTAAGGCCCCCTCTTAATGTTAAACACCATTTAGATTAGATTCAACTTTATTGTTATTGCACAGAGTACATCGAAATGCAGCTTAGCTTGTGCTAGGTACCGTTTGTACTCTTAAATGCCATTTATACTGATGCCTTCAAAGACTTTTCAACTTCCCAATGGTCCGTTATTCCCAAATTAAATATGAAATGGACTGTACTTATAAATCTCTTTATCAGGTCTTCTCGATCCCTCAAAGCTCTTTACAAACTACGAGTCATTCACCCATTCACACCTCATTCATGCAGAGCAGCACCACTTGCTCTAGGGAAGCACACACACACACACACACACACACACACACACACACACGCACACACACACACACACACACACACACACACACCACACACACACACACACACACACACACACCACACACACACACACACACACACACACCACACGCACACACACACACACACACACACACACACACGCACGCACGCACGCACGCACACACACACACACACACACACACACACACACACACACACACACACACACACACACACACACACACAGTCATTAGGGACAGTGTGAGGTGCAGTCTGTCTCAAGGACACGTTGATGTGTGGACATGAGGAGCCAGGAGGAAAGATGTCTCATAATCAGCGTGACTTAGAGGTCACACACACACACACACACACACACACACACACACACACACACACACACAGTCCCAGTATACTGACATATATTCAAAGTTTAGCGTAAAGACAAACATAGGACTTAATTGCCACATTACTCATGTGTTTGCCAACATTACTGACAGCATCGGGAATATATATAACAAATGTTTTTGAATACAGATACTTAATCTTTTTGCAAACGAATATGGAATTAACTGCACGTTTTAAATGTTATTTGAGTATAGGGATACCCTGTTAATGACACGTGTTTGTGCCCTGAACGCACAGCAGGTTGTTACCTGCTTTACATTTGGCTTATTAAGCTGTTCCTTTGCGATGGTTGGACATTTAATATGTATTGATGTTGTATTCTTTGCTTTTCCTGCTACTGTATGAATAGTTAAAATGTCAGCCAAGCATATTGTGGCCTTGCTTGCTTAAAGGTACACTGACCCTAACATCTCAAATACATATTTCCCATTTCACTTGTATTTCTGCATATTAATTCAGATCCTTTCGGTGTTAGTTGCAGAGCTTTGGAAAGATGTCGGCCTTCATTAGACAAACATTGTTCGACATGAAACTGCTCTGTGGATTATCTTAAGTATCCTGGTCAGGATTTCTGTTAAAGAGACATATTTGTTGAGATTCTCAAACTGGTTCTAAACAAGATTGTTAAATAACAATACAGAGTATAAAAAGGTATTTAAGATGTTTGTGTGTCCCTTTAAAGAAGAGGTTTGGATTGCTTGTGTAAATAATATATTGAATGATAGCTGATTGTGTGTAATTCAACAATAAATAAACTTAAATCTGTCGCCAAGTCTTTGTCAAAGTCCTACTTTGTTACGTTAACACCAGAACCAGGAGCGCTCACTTGGATCAAACTGAGAACTTCAGGCTCAAAAGGCTAAACACAAACACACAAACAAAGAATACTTAGTCACCAGGGATGGATAGCAGACTAGGTATGACGAGAAAAGAGGAACAGGCGATAGAGCAAACCATCACCCTCTAGGTTTATCAAAATCATTTAAATATTGTACTACGATTAGAAAGAAACAAGCCAAACGCCAGACAGTCAATTAAGCTCAGTGATATTATTTCCTTTCATTGTTTACCAAGTACATCCAAGTTATAATATCACACACACACACACACACACACACACCACACACACACACACACACACACCACACACACACACACACACACACACACACACACACACACACACACACACACACACACACACACACACACACACACACACACACACACACACACACTTAGGGAACAGGGCTATCATTTTGATTCATGGTTTCATATGTGTTAATGTGTTTTCACGTAATACAATATTACAGGTCCTGGTTTGTCAGACCGTGATTTGAATGCTTTTATTAGATTCTCACTTTTATCACCTCTGTTTCCCCCTGTGTTTGTGTCTCTGTCTGCCAGCAGGGAACACCTCAAAATGGATTTGTTGGACAGATTGTCCTCAGGCTCAGGGACAATTGATTTGATTGTGTCGGTAACCCAAGCTATTTCTGCCATTAGATCAACCCTTTATTTAAGTATGTATACAGGCGGTATATATGAAATACAGACTTGATGACAAACCAAAACAATATCAGAAATGTTTAAAAAAAAAGATATTTATATATCTTATATTACGTTACTTTTAGCTGACGCTTTGATCCAAACCAGGAACATAAATATAGGTGCTCAAGCTCCCTTAGGGGTCTATCAGATTTTAGTAGCTACTGTTTCAACCAAAAGAAAGATTGTTAAAGGATGTTATACCCTGCTTTATCTAAAAATATGTTTCTTTGCAACTGTACCAACTCTGGGTTTGGTTTAAGAAGCAGGGAAACAAAGTCATTGTGTTTAAATCATTGATGCGGTGTTGACTCACTGCAGGCAACATCCCGCTGTGTCCTTGAAGACACTTCACCCTAATGTGCTCCTGTGGGTATTGTCCACAGCATTCATGATGTCTAAGGTATTGAGCATCTGGAAAAGCGCTAAAATACATGTAATGAATTATTATTTATTATTATTATTATCTGTGCACGTGCCTGCCAGCAAACCTCTCTTTCTGAATGCAACACAGACAGATGTACTGTAAGTGCTGATACCTTCTGTGTTACATACACAGAGTTTAACTCCTGCCACTAAAAACTATATTACATAAAAGTGAGTGACATTTCAAAAAAGACACATTTGCAATTAAATAATTCGGCATTTCTTTATTTATTTTTTATTTGTCAATGCTGCATGGCTTCCAGAATAACCAACTGAATAATGGTAGCTCAGATTCAGTCTGGAGGTCTGTGAAGTGGTTCCTGTACTCATGACAGCTGCACCTGCACAGGGAAATGGTCACTGACGTTCTTCGTCTGAGAGAACAGACAAAGAAAACACTTTAGAAAGTTTCCCCTTGTGGACCAATTTGTTAATTGATGCATACATAGCTCAGTTAAACATATAACAGCTGGTTTCTTTGCACAAGATGGAAAGGAAGCTAATAGCTAATAAATAACTTTATAACACAGGCGCAGAAAAATACCCTACTGTATGTGCACAAAGGCCCTTAAGTCGATCTTTATAGATCTTTGAAGTGCCGAGAGACGGGAGCCGGTGGCGGTGTGTCAAAAGAAAAAGCTAGTTGTTTAATTTACGGTTTATTCCCATTTCGCCCCCTGTCCCATGCAGCCCACACAACAGCCTCTGATTCGTCAACAGACTTCATGCAATGCTTCATGGGGTGCATCATTAGATCTATAAACTCTAACCCTAACCCTAAACCCACGACCAAGCAAAACAAGTATCATTTCTTATGTGGCCTAATGTAAAAAAGGGGCGAAACGGGAAGGGGCGAAATGGGAAGGGGTGAAAACATAGCCCACCCTTAGTCCCGTGGGTGAATTATGTCACTACCACCACACCTTCAGACGTTTAAGTACAATGACACTGCAATGAATCTAGTGGAGCACTAGAAAGTTGTTGTTACCTGATCCTGGGTAAGATCATATTTATTCTTGAAGTTAAAGACGACAGCGCTGCCTGCCATCACTCCCCTGTTCATGTCAGTGGTGACGACAATCCTGCAGAAAGAGGAAGAGAGGTGGGATTAAGAGTGTGTGTGAATGCAAGGGTGTATATTAGGGATGTTAAGATTCACAGATTCGCATCGGTGCACCGGCATAAACGTTCAAAATGCGAGTGCACCGGTTGAAAGAGTGCACATCGGCTACAGTTTGGGTTGAACTCGCGATGAATCGATTGTAGCGTCTTTGCATCGGTAAAAAAATGATTCATTCATATAATATCCTCTCATCCTGTCAGCACTCAGCAGAGACGATCTTTGATCTTTTGCCACTACGGAGGCCGAAAGTCGCGTCACAGTTATCAACAAACATGGAAGTCGAGGAGAAAGAGAAACACAGCGCACCGAAAAACACGTACAAATCAAACGTTTGGCAACACTTCGGATTTTTCAAGAAAGACGGACAACTTGACAAATCGCAAGCAAATTGTAAACGATGCCGTGCCGCTTTAAAGTACACAAACGAGGAACTTAGCGACGCACATAAAGAGGCGACATGGGTCTGCTGCTGAAAAGAGAACCTGAAAGTTAGACATGAGTTCAATCACTCAGTGAGGTGTTCTGTCAGAGAGTGGAGTTTAGTTTAACAGCCTGTGACTGCCAATAATAGTTGAAATGTCTTCCTCACTGTAAGCAGTTATGAAAGACCTGTTTGTGAAAGGTTATTTGTATTTTGTATTGTTCATATAGAAACCACTGCTTTCTGCTCTCTGGTGAGTCAGCCTATGGATGAGTGTTACATCAGGTATCAGCTGTATGGGCATTGCTCTATGGTAGTTGTTATTTGCACGTTGTTAATCCTGGGCAATGCATCCTTAAATTGTTTAACTGGGAGGTGTAATAAAATTGTTCTGTACTCTGGAGACAGAGAACACTACAAAGGACTTGTGAAAAGGCCTGTTTGTGAAAGGTCCAAGTGGTTTGTTTTAAGTTAAAAAAGAAACAGCATAATGGGATGCACTAGTAGAGAGAACCAAATATGTGAAGCACTTTTTTGTTGATTTATGAATTGCTGAATAGAATAAACCAAAATCCTCTGTCGTACCGTATTGAATTGTATCATTATTTTGCATCGTATCGCCGGTGCCCGGTGCTTCAAATGTATCGTTAATGTATGGTATCGTTGGCAACGTATCGAGATGCGCATCGCATCGGCCTCAGTGATGGAGATTCACATCCCTAGTGCATATGATTATCTGTGTGTTCACCTGTCGTATGCCTGTTTAGACCCCGACACTGTAGTGTCAACGTTGTCGGTGATCAGCCAGCGGAAGCTTGTCGGTGAAGAGGCGGATTTCCTGCCACCTCTCTTTGGTACATACTTGCTGCCTGCGTTGAAGTCTCCGAGCAGCATGATGTTCTGCAGGCAGAGGGGAAGAAAAAACGAAGAACATTAAATATCTGATTTATATTCTTGTGACAGTGGTTTTTCATTATGCTAATGAGATTAAAATCTAATCCTCCTAAAACAAAATGGTTCTCCACTGGGCATCCACCGATTAAATCCATTCAACGGTCAAACAGAGATCTAACGCCACCGTGCCAATTTCCACCATGTGATTGAAATAAACTACTTTTAAGTCGTAGCAAAAATAGATGTGTGTCAGTATTTCGAGATACAGGGGAATTATGATGATATATTTAGTCAGTATTTTCAAATATTAAGTAATTGTGTCGCTCATACTGTAAACTTCCCCGTTTCGGGACGAATAAAGGAATTCTGATCTTATTCCGATTCTTGACAAGATATTAAATCCTTATTTTGAGAAACAAAGTCAGTATCTTGAGATATAAGTCGTTATGTTCAGATATGTCACAATCTGTGTATTTTCTGTTTTATTTTGAAGTGTCATGGTCTTTCTGTTTTATTTTGAAAAGTGTTGACCCCCTGTCTCACTTCTGTTTAGCGTCTGTTCCTGTCTGCGTTCCCTTCCTGTTCCTCGTGTCCTCTGGTTAGTACTTGTTACGTTTTTCTTTGTTTTTGCGTTACCTGGTCTGGTCCCCCTCTTTGTATCGGCTTTTTAACAAAGCTCGCTTTTGTTTAAACTTATATACAAGCTTCCAGTGTTTTACTGCGTTTGGGTCGGTGAACAAAGACATAAGACAGGGAATACCCCGACAGATCGCGACATATTAAGTCTTTATGTTGAGATACTTGGTCAATATTTTGACTTTGTTTTCATCACACTGGCAGAAACAATACACAGTTCTACTGAGTAATGAATTGATTTAGTGTGTGAGTGTGTTTCTACGGATGTGGAGTATTCACCTTGGTGCTCCAGCGATTTAGGGCATAAATTGCCACGTCATAGAGGGCATCGATTTCCTTTACAGCGGCATTCGGACATGTATGCTGAGGGATCAGAACAAAATCCTTCACGGCTGGAGACCAGGAGGGAGGGAGGAGGGAATAAAGAGAGAAATGAAAGCAGAATAGTTGAGATATTTGGAAATGTAGGACATAGTTCCTGTAACAAAAACCTGTGGTGGAAGATGTACTCTTTAGCGTCATTCGTGAAAAAAGAACACCTGACAGGTTTGGTGCCTAGTTCTAATGAACGAGACAACCTAGATCTGTGACAATGAAAGAGCAGTATCTGTAATACCGGTGTATGGGGAGTGAAACTTGACGACAAAGGGCTCTCTGTTGAAGTTTTTCATCACATTATTGTAGAGGAAGCTGTCAACCACGGACACCGAATTCTGCCTGCAGAGGAAAGATGGAGAGATGGCAGGAGTACACACGTCCTTTACTCAAGTAGAAGTACAGATACTTGTGTTTAAAAATACTCTGGTAAAAGTAGAAGTACTGACTTAATTCTTAAGTAAAAGTAAAGAGGGCTTGAAATGTACTTCAGTAAAAAGTACCCATAACTAGCAGCTGTTTTAAAGAGTACCTGACTCCCTTTATATTAATAGAACAATAATGTCATTGTTAGCTAATGAATGTTTCCATGCTGAACAACGGCAACATGACAACGTTTTCATTGGTCCCTCTTCTTTAGAGAAGACCAGGAAATGATGGATACACGGATCGTGTTCAAATCAATAGGCACGCAATGATTCTAAATAATAATGATCACGCCACCAAACACACATTCAGACTAAAGGAACCAGCCTGTTTGGAACATGGAAGAAGTAGAAAGTACAGGTATTTGGGTTCAACATGGAAGAAGTAGAAAGTACAGGTATTGGGTTCAACATGTAAAAAGTAGAAAGTACAGGTATTTGTGTTCAACATGTAAGAAGTAGAAAGTACAGGTATTTGGGTTCAACATGTAAGAAGTAGAAAGTACAGGTATTTGGGTTCAACATGTAAGAAGTAGAAAGTACAGGTATTTGTGTTCAACAAGTAAGAAGTAGAAAGTACAGGTATTTGGGTTCAACATGTAAAAAGTAGAAAGTACAGGTATTTGTGTTCAACATGTAAGAAGTAGAAAGTACAGGTATTTGTGTTCAACATGTAAGAAGTAGAAAGTACAGGTATTTGGGTTCAACATGTAAGAAGTAGAAAGTACAGGTATTTGGGTTCAAAATGTAAGAAGTAGAAAGTACAGGTATTTGAGTTAGAAATGTAAGAAGTAGAAAGTACAGGTATTTGTGTTAGAAATGTAAGAAGTAGAAAGTACAGGTATTTGGGTTCAAAATGTAAGAAGTAGAAAGTACAGGTATTTGGGTTCAACATGTAAGAAGTAGAAAGTACAGGTATTTGGGTTCAACATGTAAGAAGTAGAAAGTACAGGTATTGGGTTCAAAATGTAAGAAGTAGAAAGTACAGGTATTTGGGTTCAACATGTAAGAAGTAGAAAGTACAGGTATTAGGGTTCAACATGTAAGAAGTAGAAAGTACAGGTATTTGGGTTCAACATGTAAGAAGTAGAAAGTACAGGTATTTGGGTTCAAAATGTAAGAAGTAGAAAGTACAGGTATTTGGGTTCAACATGTAAGAAGTAGAAAGTACAGGTATTTGGGTTCAACATGTAAGAAGTAGAAAGTACAGGTATTTGGGTTCAACATGTAAGAAGTAGAAAGTACAGGTATTTGGGTTCAACATGTAAGAAGTAGAAAGTACAGGTATTTGGGTTCAACATGTAAGAAGTAGAAAGTACAGGTATTTGGGTTCAACATGTAAGAAGTAGAAAGTACAGGTATTAGGGTTCAACATGTAAGAAGTAGAAAGTACAGGTATTAGGGTTCAACATGTAAGAAGTAGAAAGTACAGGTATTTGGGTTCAACATGTAAGAAGTAGAAAGTACAGGTATTAGGGTTCAACATGTAAGAAGTAGAAAGTACAGGTATTTGGGTTCAACATGTAAGAAGTAGAAAGTACAGGTATTTGGGTTCAAAATGTAAGAAGTAGAAAGTACAGGTATTTGAGTTAAATGTAAGAAGTAGAAAGTACAGGTATTTGAGTTAGAAATGTAAGAAGTAGAAAGTACAGGTATTTGAGTTAGAAATGTAAGAAGTAGAAAGTACAGGTATTTGGGTTCAAAATGTAAGAAGTAGAAAGTACAGGTATTTGAGTTAGAAATGTAAGAAGTAGAAAGTACAGGTATTTGTGTTAGAAATGTAAGAAGTAGAAAGTACAGGTATTTGAGTTAGAAATGTAAGAAGTAGAAAGTACAGGTATTTGTGTTCAACATGTAAGAAGTAGAAAGTACAGGTATTTGGGTTCAACATGTAAGAAGTAGAAAGTACAGGTATTTGGGTTCAACATGTAAGAAGTAGAAAGTACAGGTATTTGGGTTCAACATGTAAGAAGTAGAAAGTACAGGTATTTGTGTTCAACATGTAAGAAGTAGAAAGTACAGGTATTTGTGTTCAACATGTAAGAAGTAGAAAGTACAGGTATTTGGGTTCAAAATGTAAGAAGTAGAAAGTACAGGTATTTGAGTTAGAAATGTAAGAAGTAGAAAGTACAGGTATTTGAGTTAGAAATGTAAGAAGTAGAAAGTACAGGTATTTGAGTTAGAAATGTAAGAAGTAGAAAGTACAGGTATTTGAGTTAGAAATGTAAGAAGTAGAAAGTACAGGTATTTGGGTTCAAAATGTAAGAAGTAGAAAGTACAGGTATTTGAGTTAGAAATGTAAGAAGTAGAAAGTACAGGTATTTGAGTTAGAAATGTAAGAAGTAGAAAGTACAGGTATTTGGGTTCAAAATGTAAGAAGTAGAAAGTACAGGTATTTGAGTTAGAAATGTAAGAAGTAGAAAGTACAGGTATTTGTGTTAGAAATGTAAGAAGTAGAAAGTACAGGTATTTGAGTTAGAAATGTAAGAAGTAGAAAGTACAGGTATTTGTGTTCAACATGTAAGAAGTAGAAAGTACAGGTATTTGTGTTCAACATGTAAGAAGTAGAAAGTACAGGTATTTGGGTTCAACATGTAAGAAGTAGAAAGTACAGGTATTTGGGTTCAACATGTAAGAAGTAGAAAGTACAGGTATTTGTGTTCAACATGTAAGAAGTAGAAAGTACAGGTATTTGTGTTCAACATGTAAGAAGTAGAAAGTACAGGTATTTGGGTTCAAAATGTAAGAAGTAGAAAGTACAGGTATTTGAGTTAGAAATGTAAGAAGTAGAAAGTACAGGTATTTGAGTTAGAAATGTAAGAAGTAGAAAGTACAGGTATTTGAGTTAGAAATGTAAGAAGTAGAAAGTACAGGTATTTGTGTTAGAAATGTAAGAAGTAGAAAGTACAGGTATTTGTGTTCAAATGTAAGAAGTAGAAAGTACAGGTATTTGTGTTCAAAATGTAAGAAGTAGAAAGTACAGGTATTTGAGTTAGAAATGTAAGAAGTAGAAAGTACAGGTATTTGTGTTAGAAATGTAAGAAGTAGAAAGTACAGGTATTTGTGTTCAAAATGTAAGAAGTAGAAAGTACAGGTATTTGTGTTCAAAATGTAAGAAGTAGAAAGTACAGGTATTTGGGTTCAAAATGTAAGAAGTAGAAAGTACAGGTATTTGTGTTAGAAATGTAAGGAGCAAAAGTAAAAAGTCGTCCTGATACCAGAAAAATGTACTTAAGTATAGTAACAAAGTATTTGTAAAACTTTGGATCGAGTTCATCAACTCTTTCTCATGGTCACATATTTACAGAACTCCTGGAGCATTGATTAATCTTTTTTCACTCTTCATGCTCACTGATGTGATCATTTCATACCCCTTTCCACGGCCAGTTCGGAGCTAGTGTCCGATGCAAGGAGGCACTCACACCTATAGTCCGCTTCGCTGGTGCACACCGGACGACAGTTTGTTCAGTGTTTCATTTTTCAGAAGGTTTGCGTTCACACAGGCTAAACCTAAACGGTCTATAAACTTTAAACACAAGTCATGTGCACGGAAATGCTGTTCAACTATTGGTCAGACATTAAGGGGGTAAAAACGCAAATTCCGGCAATTTCTACCGTAGTGTCCACCATGGAGCATCGCAGGTTATTTTCATGCTGCTGTTAATCTGGAGATCAACAGACTCTAGTGGACAGCACATATGATTATACAATCAGACAACGTGCGATAAAAAACATCATAACACATATAATTAGAGACGTTCTGCAGTCAGGAGGAGGTTTCACCGACGACAGCTGGCTCTGACTTTAATGTATAGTTGACAGAGCATTTTTACTTTACACGACACTGTTCAACACTTCATTCTGCTTTACTCTTTCGCTAAAGAAATGAAGACATCCGCGTTCTTGTGACTCGTAAATACTACACTTCCTATGTTTTGGTGCGGACTGCGTTCACACCAGAGATGAACCGCTCCAGAGTTCACTAGCAAGCGGTCCGAGACCACCTCTTTTAGGCGGACCAGAGTCCGATTGTTTAGTTCACACCGACATAAACAAACCGCACACACCCACACACACACACTGGAGAGGATCACTTAATTAGTCAAGAAATTACCTGCACCAATTAAGACAAACGATTAATGCTTGAAATGAAAATTTGAGAAGAAATACAAAATCTGAGAAAAAATGTCAAATTGGAGAAAAAATGAAAATTCTGAGCACACATTTTAAATGTTAGAAAAAAGTCTAATTTGTAGACAAAAAAATACATTTTGAATAATACAAACTATTAATGCTTGAAAACATTTCTATATCATTATTCCACCAGGGGGGGGTAAACGCACCAGGGTTCCATTCAACCGGACTAAATAAGGCTGGTGTGAAAGCGACCTTATATCGTCAGATTAGCTTCGGTGGATATGCTAACATCCTAATACCAGAGAAACTTTGATAACGGCGCTGTGATGCCGAACAGCGTCCATTCAGACGGAAAGGGGATATGCATCAGATGCTTGGGCGGTGGTGGCAAAGTTAATAGGGACTTGGATTGGGAACTGGAAGGTCACCGGTTCAAGTCCCGGAAAGACCAATTGCTGCCGAGGTGTCCTTGAGCAAGGCACCTTTCCCTAACACTAGGATGGGTCAAATGCAGAATGTAAATGTCCCCTCTCCTTGTTGTGTGACAGTGAATACTTTCCAGTAGAATAACTCCGGTGGACGAGCAGCACTGCAGCGAGCGGTAAATGCCTCTGAATAAACAATGAACCAGGACACTCTGCGGAAGAGTGTAACGTTGGAGAAGCCCTTCTTTCATTTAATCTGGCTTTGATTAAAAGCATGAGTATCGACCCGACGCAGTCCGCCATTGTTGTTGTTGTGAACAGCATTGTCGAAAAAAATCAGCGACATAAACAGTAATGTAGCAACACTTAGTCTCTGCGCGGTGGAAAAAAAGCTGCGAACTAGCTCTGAAAAAGGGGTATATTGTTGTTGTTGTTGTGTTTGTTTTTGCCCTTTTGTGTTTTACTTGTAGAGGTAGAGGTATCTCTCCTTATAGACGGTGGGACCAAGGGGTACGCTGGAGATGTAGCTGAACTGAGTAGTACCTCTGGGGAAACACACACACACACACACACACACACACACACACACACACACACACACACACACACATATTATATTAGATACAATGTGGTATACTTGTGCAGCCCTAGTCACCATGTTCTGTGTGTAATGATACTGTGTTTGCTGCACATATAGTACGTCGTACGAGTTAACGAGACTCATGAGTCTTTGGGTCACTGTCCCCTCTTTGTCGAGGACCTCCTGGATCAGAATGATGTCATACTCATGGACAACCTGAAAAACAAAAAGCAACTCAATCTGATTTAGTTCTTTTGGCAATGGTGTCATGTTTATGAACGGTCCACTTCATTAGAGTTTAATTCACATCAAAAGATCAACAAAACCTCTGATTTTCCAGCATAGTGATGGTACCTGTGTTCATAGTTTTTTCTAGGAAGGGGGAGTCCACTAAATCCTGAGAAAACAGCTCTATAAATCATGGAAGCTCCTTTTACTGCAAATGATCCCCCTTATTACACAGCGACAAATTAAATATACCGACGACTTGCCTGACAAGATAACAAAAGGATTTTATTGAATTAAAAATGACTATTGCTTTCGCTAAGAAAAAACTGCAACAACAGCAACTTAACTTTAAGGCACCACCCTTTAGTTTTTACTTCCTGTCTGTCTTCTTCTGCTTTCCCTTTAGTGTTTACTTCCTGTCTGTCTTCTTCTGCTTTCCCTTTAGTGTGTAGTGTTGCCCTTAATGTCACATATTTAGAAACAGGTAGGACCCATAATCAGTAAAAGACAAGAGCCAGGTATAAAAGTACAAGCAAGATTTATTTAAAAAAAAGCTGATGCAAAAAAAGTGGGACCAGACCAGGTAAAAAAACAGAGCTCGTTGATGATGTCCATTAAGTCAATAATTAAAAAAACAGAGTCATTATGTTGAAATATTAACTTTTTGAGTTACTAAGTCGTTATTTTGAGATAGTAAATCAGTATTTTCAGACAACTGGTCATTAAGATGACGTAAAAAGTCACAATGTTGACACATTAATGAATATTGGATGCAGTTTCAGACCTGGTTGATGATATCCATGACATCCTTATTGCTTGATTTCTTGTCCCCAAACCTTTGGATGTTGAAGGCTCCAATCAGCAGACAGGAGGTCACATGCAGCAGGGCCAAGAAGAGACCCAGAGCACAAAGCAGACGCATCCTGGACTAACAGGTCAGAGACATATATAGTTAGAAATACTTATAATCACTGTTAAAGCAGTTATAATTCTAAATCTTGACTGTAAGACAGATGGACAGTTAGCATGTAATAGTTATACTGTGATCCACCTGATCCTGAACGCAGTCTTTTCCCGCTGTTGGAACATTTACTCAGGCAATGTACTGAAGTACATTACTTTTTTACATTTCTACTCCACTACATTCAAAAAGCCAGTACTGTTCTATTTCCTCCTTTATACATTTGAAAGTATTTGTTAGAGCCATTTTAATTTCATTACTATGGTCTGAATGTTAGGCTTAAAATAATATAAGGATTTAGATTAAACTCTTAATCATTTCTTTTTGTGAGTCACACTATGGTTTAAAACAGCGGTTCCCAACCTGTGGGCCGCGGCCCCTAGTGGTCCGCGAAGGCATTGCAAGTGGGCCGCCAAATATTTGTTTAATTTGGTACAGGCTAAAGAAAGACACAAACATGGACATAACAATAGCATATAGGAGATGACATTCCCATCTCAGAAAAAAACCAATCAAAAACTGAAGAAATAAAGATACAGTCAGTCGGATCACTTCAACATTTGACAAACACAAATAGCTTGACAACCAAAAACCAACAAAAACACAACATGGCATATTTATAGTTCCTTTAATCCCACGCTTCCTCAGAGCTCATTATTTCCCCTTTCATGGCGTGTTGAGCCTTTGATTTTTTGTGGCAATCATTTCTTCCAAAATAAATTGTATTTTTAATCTACTCTTCAAACACCTTAAATTAAGATTACTCCTTGATTGACTTTTAAAAAGTTGTATTTATTAACTGTGTGCGGTCTTCGTCTAAAAATGTAAATGTAAATTCAACATTTACCGTCAAATAATTTGCAAAACATTATGATTTGTATGGAAACATTTCATTATTAAGATTTTTTTTTTATTTTAACCTCTTTTCCTTTCTCTTTCTTGATCCTGCGTAGCAACGGTCATTACAGTCCTTAGCAACGGTCTGTTCTACTGGATTTACAACGTGTCACATGTTCTGAATCGACCAATCAGAACATTTTTGATTCTTAAGTGGGCCCTGAGTTGAAAAAGCTTGGGAACCGCTGGTTTAAAAGATATTCATTTAAGGCTCACTTATTTGTTATCAAATGTGCGTCAGGTATCACGTGCACGGCTAAATGCCTATATATGGCAGGAACAGCTGATTGTGATGAGACGGGGAAGCGGTAAAGTCTTTTGATCGTGTTCTTTTTGTTCTTTTTTGGATACTGATAACTTAGTTACTATGAAGCGAGGAAACGTGTCTTCCTGTTTCTATGCCGTCTGGACCAATGAATAAAGCTCATCTGATTCAACAACGATCTCCGCTAAATTTCTTTGGAAACAAAGCGAGGAGCGTCAAAACCCACAACCCCGACAGAGAAGTGGCTATTAGATGTAGACACGGATTAAAACGCCACCAAAGCATTCATGTTTTCTTCCATGTGAGTTCCCCATGAACTCTAAAGTTGTGCAACATTACTGTCTTTCTAATGTCTCTGCAGCACTTAGAATAGTCTGGCTTATTTAAAGCTAATCTACAGTACCTGCATGATTCAATGTGTTCTTAACTTGTGTCTTCATTGTTGAATTCACCTATTGTATTTAGACACAATGCACTTCTACACAAAGACAGACAGATTTAACATCAGCAAGATACTATCATTTCTATAAAAAAGATAATGAATTCGGTCAGCTGTAGTGAGTTCATTCAGTGATCAGTGAAGGAGCGTTCTCATACTGTTAGCTGTGGACAGCAGGTACTGTAAGAATCACTTATTCATTAGTTTATAATTATTAACTGACCACGCTTTGCCCATTCTGTCTGGACTGTTTATATTTATTATATTTTGATGCTAATACTTTTCTACTTTAACTTGAGTAACATTAATGCAGGACTTTTACTGTAACAGAGTATTCAAACACTCTGGTACTTTTACTTTTACTTAAGTACAAGATCTGAGTTTTCTCCCACCTCTGGACAGTAGTTACATAAGCTTCAAAATCATAGGATCGCTCCGGTACTTGTGAAATGATCACTACACCCTGCATATAACAGAACATCAGAGAAAATCAAGCCAATATCAAAAACCAAGATATGTCCTAATGAAAGTACAGCTTTAACCTTAGGGTGTTTTCACTTTCATGCACACTTTAAACCCAATATACAACTTCTCCAAGCCTTTTCTGAGTTAAGGGTATTCTTACCTTACTCCTAGGAGATGAGCAGGGTTCACAAAATAAAGGTTAGGTTTCTCAGAGAGACCGAAGTTCAAAAGTAAGAACCCAAATCAGCCAGCTGCCTTAACACAGATCATTTATACTCTCCCCACCTCCCCACCTCCCTTTCTAAGTAACCCAATGTCCCTTTAGCTGTCTTTCCTTGGAAGGGAGTTGTCATTGTTGCAACACTCAATATTTTTCATTAAAAAACAAAACAAACTATAAGTACTTACAAGAATCCTCTTCAAAACCAGAACTGGGTCTATTGCTTCCTCTTTCAAAATGACCACGACAATTTGTGTTCTGTATTTACTAATCGGGAACAGTGAGAACAGATAAGAGAGTTCCTCATGTTCAAGCTTGAGTTCCTGTTTCTTGATAAGCAATGACTCGTGATCTTTATGTGTGAAAAGTACATTGTTAGCAATAACAAAATGAAGCTTGTTGTAACAAGACATACTGTGTGACTTTAACTTAGCGTTTGAGTCTGAATCAATAATACATTTGATTTGGAACAGTTTTCAGAACAACATCTCATGTTCTGTTAACCTGTTGGACCCCAAGCCTGTTTTTCAGGTCTCAGGCTCGAAAATGACATTCCCAGAACAAATGACCATAACTTCACTTCTAAAAGGGGTAAATTAATAATCTTTGTTCTCAAAGTAATGATAAACCTGTGAGTTGGATGTAGAAAAGTCAGAATCAATATAGATGTTTTTTATTTTAAAGAAAATTCAGATTGAACATAGTAAAAACTGTAAATTATAGTGTCCGTCCAAAATATTTTGTACTTATAGTGAAAACCATCCTTGAATGATGGGTTAGTAGACTAAAAGCTTTAGGAATCCAAAGTAAACATATAATAAGTACCCTGTATCAAGATTGATGCAAAACAAGTGACATTTGACCTTTTTAGAGAGATTTAGCAAAAAAAAACACTTCTGGGGTCATTTGGGTGGATTTGACCTATCTCTGGCCCCCCTTGGTCGATTTGGATGATTGACATCTCTTTCTAACCGTCAGAGCCAATGGAATCGAGGGAAGGTTCCACATACACACACAGGTTACCAAATAAGGAGTGAGAGTGACGCGTATCCAAAACCGGAGCTGCGACACACTCTGGTGGCTACCATTAGCAGCAATTTTTATTCTCCGATTTTTGCATAAAAATTGAATTATGGATTATCAATAATGTTTTCAAAGTGACAGACACATTGGATGAACCTACGGATTAACCTTCAGCCGCGTTTTTTCTCGTTTTAATGCCATTGAAGACCACTTTTGATCAGAATAACAGCTAAGGTGAGCTATCTCCGTGTTTTGCTAAAGCTACGTCGTGTGTTGTCAGGCCCCCTTGGGTGATTGGAAATGTTTTCGAGCCCCCCCCTAATCCGGTTCCCACCGAGATTGGTAGAATTAATTGTATATAGTTGTACAAACATTACATTTTCTCTGCTAATAATAACAAGACAAAAAGATCCAACTATAATTTTACATTTTATGATGGATTGAACATGAACAAAAGTGCTTGTATTGGCAGATGATCCTGTGCCACTGTGAAATAATGAGGCCTAATTGAAACAATTAGAAGTTCTGCTTATCGATCCGGTTCTTTAACAGTAATTTTATAGGTTATTTTTGTTCTTTTTTAGGGGAAAAACGAAACAAATTAGAAACAGAATTCACATCGATTAAATTGATGTATAGTGTGGATTATGGGCTGCTAGCACACATAACATACCTACCGTGGTGGTAGTAACTAAGTACTGTACTTATATTGATGTACTTGATGTACGCCAATGTACGTCAGTATTTCCACTTTTCCTTCTTTGTAATTCTGCTCCTCTACAGTTCAGAGGTACATGGTGTACTTTCTCCACTACATGTAGTATACTTCTACTCCACTACATGTATTATACTTCTACTCCAACATGTATTATACTTCTACTCCACTACATGTATTATACTTCTACTCCACTACATGTAGTGTACTTCTACTCCACTACATGTATTATACTTCTACTCCACTACATGTAGTATACTTCTACTCCACTACATGTAGTGTACTTCTACTCCACTACATGTATTATACTTCTACTCCACTACATGTAGTATACTTCTACTCCACTACATGTAGTATACTTCTACTCCACTACATGTATTATACTTCTACTCCACTACATGTATTATACTTCTACTCCACTACATGTATTATACTTCTACTCCACTACATGTAGTGTACTTCTACTCCACTACATGTAGTATACTTCTACTCCACTACATGTAGTATACTTCTACTCCACTACATGTAGTGTACTTCTACTCCACTACATGTAGTGTACTTCTACTCCACTACATGTAGTATACTTCTACTCCACTACATGTAGTATACTTCTACTCCACTACATGTATTATACTTCTACTCCACTACATGTAGTGTACTTCTACTCCACTACATGTAGTACTTCTACTCCACTACATGTAGTATACTTCTACTCCACTACATGTAGTATACTTCTACTCCACTACATGTAGTGTACTTCTACTCCACTACATGTAGTATACTTCTACTCCACTACATGTAGTATACTTCTACTCCACTACATGTAGTATACTTCTACTCCACTACATGTAGTGTACTTCTACTCCACTACATGTAGTATACTTCTACTCCACTACATGTAGTATACTTCTACTCCACTACATGTATTGAATACCTTTAGTTACTTTACAGATGTGGATGAATGATGTGAAATATAATCAACTCTTTACCTGTTAACCCCTGAGCCTGTATTTCAGGCCTCAGGCTCGAAAAGGACATTCCCAGAACAAAGACTATTTCTTCACTCCTAAAAGGGGTAAATTCATCATATTTGGGTAACACTTTATATGAAGGTACACAAATTAACCATTAACTAGTTGTTGATTAACATGCATATTAGCAGCATATTGGCTCTTTATTAGTCATTATAAAACACTTATTAATGCCTTGTTCTACATGACCATATTCTACAAGTAATAAGCCATTAGGTGAGAGTTTTTCCTCAATAACCCTCTAATTAGTGCTTATTGATTGTAAGGAAGTTGTTGTACATGAGTCTTAATATGCTCAAAATGGGCCTAATAAGGCAGCAGTACCACAAGAACAGTAATTCTCCCATAATAACACTTAACAAATATGATCTATTCTTATGTAACAAGACATGAAACTATACGTTAGCAAATAATTTGGCGCTCTAGCTAACAGGAAGTCACTCAAGTGTCACAAAGTAATTTAGCCTATGGGTAGGTCAAAAATCTAATGGGTGCTGGCCATTGGCCTAATCATATCACCTGTGTTGGCTTTATGTTTTTGGTCAAAAATTAGTTTGTTTCACATTTGCATTGATGTAATCAATAATCTTTCTAATTTAATTTAATAAAAATAATAATAATAATTTTTTTTAAAAACAAAACAAAAAAACACATATTTCTTGGGGGTGCTTAGGGGGTGCTTTGGCAATCCTGGGGGGTGCTTCAGCACCCCCTAGCTCCCCCTGGCGCCGCCCCTGCATCAGAGGCCTGTACTACGAAGCCGGATTGTCTCTTAGCGAGCTAACTTCAGGGAAAACTCAGGGTTTCCGGTCCTACGACGCTGGTTCTCTTTTTAGCGGGCTAGATCTCAATGGTAACTTATGCTGAGCGGCCAACCTGGTCCGGAGCAGGTTAGGTTGCAGTCTAAGAGATCAAGTCAGTGAAAGCACCGCCTGCTGACCAATCAGAGCTCCGTGTGCGGAGTTTAAAGCGATCAAGTCATATTACAGGAGAAAGGAAATACAGAAAAACTGCCGTTGCAGGAAAGACGGCCGGCAAAAATCACCGACTGTGTGAACGTGAACATGAATAGAATATCACCTCCCATCTTCAGAGCAATCTGACTATTATAACATTAGCGTTAAGAAAGCTTACTTAAATATCTGCCACAACACAAGTAACCGGATCAAAGTAACATTACGTACAGTCCGCGGCACTGTGAGTGCAGACGTCGATGTGTCCCATTATCATTCATATCACATCATATCACATCATAATGTATCATATATCTCCTTATCTGAGTCAGCTGAGCCGTATCTGGCCGTGCAACACTCACAGTGTCACATACTGTATGCAGAAGTATTATTTTAAGCAACACATTAAGTTGACGAAACACTCGAGTCAAATGTAATTAAAGTCAGATCGTGTCTTAGACGGGGCAGTGATATCATAAACCTGTTAATGTACGCATTCAAACACTTGTTCTGTTACCAGCTGTATTCACCTCGCAGGTGCAGCTATGTGGCTTTGATCCTGGATCAAGTGTTTAAGTCATGGATGTTTAAAGTTGAACTTCTTCATTTGTCTAATATTATAGTTGACTTTTCATTCAGGAAGTATAACGCGCTGCGCTGTCAGTACGCTTGTCCATGTTTGTGATTGGTCGAATGCTCCAAATACCACCCCTTTCATGTGAACGCGCACCTAACTAGATAGGACACGGCTGGCTTGAGCGATCCACTTGATAAACCGCGTCGTAGGACCGCTTAGCGAGAGCGCGAATGTTTTGGATTAGGCCAACCGGCTAACTCAAACATATCCAGGTTATGTTGAACCGGCTTCGTCGTACAGACTTCTGGTCTTCAGAACAGATCTGATAACAGGAAGTCTTTCCCACAACCTGGTTTTACTCATAGACTGTATATATAAAGGTTTTACTGGATATATTACTGTGTGAGTCATGAGGAAGGAGTTATTATTCATCTGTATCTACAGCGTCTGACACTGACTGATCCCCACACATTAAAGAGGCCCTGTCTATTAGTGTTCTCTCCTGTAGTTCAATAGGAGTTAGTGCATGTTAATGGTCTGCAAAGGCCAACAAATGTTCCTCCAGAGGGAGTTTCTCTCCCACACACTCCCCCTGACTTTTTTCAGAAAATCTTATAATTCAGACTTTTAAAAAAAGCACGAGTCAGGTTGCAGACCCCCCTCCAGAGTCAGTGGTGCCCGAGACTCAGAGGGTGTTTAATGTCCACAGATAATCACTTTAGTATAAAACAGAGAGAAGCAGCAGACCTGCAGGACATTCATTATTATAAAACAGTTATTATTATTATCTTCACGTCCACGGTCTCTGGTTTAGATTCTCAGACTCTGGGTTTGGTTCCTCTCCTCCTCCTGTTAGTTTAGATTCTCAGACTCTGGGTTTGGTTCCTCTCCTCCTCCTGTTAGTTTAGATTCTCAGACTCTGGGTTTGGTTCCTCTCCTCCTCCTGTTAGTTTAGATTCTCAGACTCTGGGTCTGGCTACTCTTCTCCTCCTGTTACTCGGTGTTACCGGAGACGCCAGGCGGTTCGTCTGCGGCCTCGGGATGAGCGGAGGGGATTCTGGCGCCACCCTGACGCTGTTTTTCCCGTACAGCCGGCGCTCGTACTGCAGCAGCTGCTCCCAGAAGCCAGCGTTGAGCCGAATGCACGGCCGCTGATCCTGAACCTGGGGAAACACGAAAATACAGACTCACATTTCATAGAATTAACAAACTACTGATGAGCTGATAACCAGTTATATCACCAAAACAAAAAGGTTGCTTGGTGTTGGGAAAATCCTGAACGTCCTCTTCCCAACTGTAGCTGTGTACATGACAGGATGTATGATTACCTAGAAGAGCATCAGGACTGTTTTAGGCATATGATAGCTATGTGATGAACATGATGATTCAGCCTCTATGGAGAGAGACATATGACAAGCATGATCATTTCTGACGTGGAGCTAATCTGAAGTAAACATTGAATACTGCTTTCTATTCCTCCATTTTGTGACTGTGTAACTCCCTCTCTTGGATATCAGCATGTGAAGGACACTGTTCAGGAACTAGTTGATGCTCTGTATGTGATGACTACTTCCATTCTTTTCTTTTTTATATATTTGTATATATCTGAGACCTATAATATATCCCTAAAAATAGTAGCCTTAGGAGACCTCTATTGTAATACCCAGCTTTAAATGGTGTTAGCTGTGATCTGACCCTCATAGTAGCCTATAGTATTGTCTATCAGATTTATATATTTCACTTGTCACTTCTGTTTTATCTTGATATTACCCAGCGGTGCGCCTGCCGCAGCGTCACCGCGCGGTAACGCATCAGGTACGCCATCACCAGCGCGGGCGAGCGGCTCCCTGCCACACAGTGCACGAGCGTGCTGCCCGCGCGGTTGCCGTGGATACGGTCGGCCACGCGGTCGAAGTGATCCCCGAGACGCGCGCAGGGCAGGTCGGGCACAGGGACGCGAACAAACTCCACCCCCTGGAGGGCGGGGCCCGCGTGGCTCAGCGTGGCATTCACCACCAGCGTGACGCCTTTCAGAGAGAGCAGCGGTGCGTTCAGGGCCGCCTCCGCCCCCCCAGGAAGAGAGAAGGCGTGATCTGAGACACCGCCATCTAAAACACAGGGGGGGAGGGTTTGAGGATGTGTGTGTGTGTGTGGTGGTGTGTGTGTGTGTGGGGGGGGGTGTGTGCACGTGTGTGTGTTTCTCTGTGTGTGTTTGTTTCTCTGTGGTGTGTTTCTCTGTGTGAGCGTGTGTGTGTGTGTGTGTGTGTGTGTGTTGTGTGTGTGTGTGGGGGGGGGGTGTGTGCACGTGTGTGTGTTTCTCTGTGTGTGTTTGTTTCTCTGTGTGTGTGTTTCTCTGTGTGAGCGTGTGTGTGTGTGTGTGTGTGTGTGTGTGTGTGTGCGCGTGTGTGTGTTACCTGCTACTGTGTCAGTCACTTCACTTTAGTTGTGGTTGCTTCTTCCTCTGATCCCTGCTCTGAATGAGCAGACAGACAGACACACACTCACACACAGACACACACGATACCCTAGAAGGCGGTGTGTGTGTGTGTGTGTGTCAAAGGGTTAATTTTAGTCCAACAGCTGAAGTCATGTGACCAAAATATACCCAAACAACATCTGATGTAATGTTTTTGCATGTCACACTCTACCAGTCAGTGGACCTTTTTAAGCGACAGCTAAAGACACGTCTTTTTAGATGATCTTTTTATTAGCAAACCCTCACTTTAAATGGTATTTTAGTCTTTGCTGTTAACTTACTTTTATATTGTTTTATTTATTTTATAGACCTTAAAAGGGTTTTATCTTATATTATTTAACAGTTTATTCATGCTTGAATGCTGTTTTTTTAATATTATAATCATTTAAACTTTATTAGAATCATACGTTTTTATTACTATTATCTTTTTACTTAGTTGTTTATTTTATAGTGTGTCATATTGTTGCAGCGATCCACTTTCTCCTGTGTGTTATTTTACTGAGAGGAATCATTATTTATTGTATTTAATTTGTATTATCATACCTTTTACCTCCTCGTCTCCCTGAACCTGTTAAATGTTATATTTTGCTTTTAAGGTGCAATCAGGCGATCTGAGGGGAATTTCTTGTTGTTTATTTCTAACTTGTGATGTGTCGCCATTCAGTAAAGCACTTTGAGCTGCACGTGCTGTATGAAAAGAGCTTTATAAATAAAGCTTCATTATTAGTATTGATTGTCCACCACTGTTAGCCGTTAGCCGTTAGCACTAAAGCTCACATTCAGACTGATGGGAAACACCAGAGGAGCTGAGAGAAAGTATGAAACAGAGAATGAGAGCTGCTAATACACAAAAGGGGAGCTAGTCGGTTCCGTAAGAGCCGAGGTGAGTGTTAAACGAGTTATGACATCACTTGTGACATCAGTTACGACTCTTGGATTTGTGGTCTTTCTTTGTGTATTTTCATAGTCTTATATTTCAACAGTTTTACGACAAACTGTGACTTTCTTGACATGGAAAATATTTGTTTAAATTGACAAACATCATATGTGTAATTCATGGCACAATTCAAACGGGATCAAATATCTCTATAAGAGCACGATGACCTGACTTCACAATAAGAGCACGATGACCTGACTTCACAATAAGAGCACGATGACCTGACTTCACAATAAGAGCACGATGACCTGACTTCACAATAAGAGCACGATGACCTGACTTCTCAATAAGAGCACGATGACCTGACTTCTCAATAAGAGCACGATGACCTGACTTCACAATAAGAGCACAGATGACCTGACTTCACAATAAGAGCACGATGACCTGACTTCACAATAAGAGCACGATGACCTGACTTCACAATAAGAGCACGATGACCTGACTTCACAATAAGAGCACAGATGACCTGACTTCACAATAAGAGCACGATGACCTGACTTCACAATAAGAGCACGATGACCTGACTTCACAATAAGAGCACGATGACCTGACTTCACAATAAGAGCACGATGACCTGACTTCACAATTAGAGCACGATGACCTGACTTCACAATAAGAGCACGATGACCTGACTTCACAATAAGAGCACGATGACCTGACTTCACAATAAGAGCACAGATGACCTGACTTCACAATAAGAGCACGATGACCTGACTTCACAATAAGAGCACGATGACCTGACTTCACAATAAGAGCACGATGACCTGACTTCACAATAAGAGCACGATGACCTGACTTCACAATAAGAGCACGATGACCTGACTTCACAATAAGAGCACGATGACCTGACTTCACAATAAGAGCACGATGACCTGACTTCTCAATAAGACCATAAAAAGGTCTCCAATAAGACCTGACTTCACAATAAGAGCACGATGACCTGACTTCACAATAAGAGCACAGATGACCTGACTTCACAATAAGAGCACGATGACCTGACTTCACAATAAGAGCACGATGACCTGACTTCACAATAAGAGCACGATGACCTGACTTCTCAATAAGAGCACGATGACCTGACTTCTCAATAAGAGCACGATGACCTGACTTCACAATAAGAGCACGATGACCTGACTTCACAATAAGAGCACGATGACCTGACTTCACAATAAGAGCACGATGACCTGACTTCACAATAAGAGCACGATGACCTGACTTCACAATAAGAGCACGATGACCTGACTTCACAATAAGAGCACGATGACCTGACTTCACAATAAGAGCACAGATGACCTGACTTCACAATAAGAGCACAGATGACCTGACTTCACAATAAGAGCACGATGACCTGACTTCACAATAAGAGCACGATGACCTGACTTCACAATAAGAGCACGATGACCTGACTTCTCAATAAGACCATAAAAAGTCTCCAATAAGACCTGACTTCACAATAAGAGCACGATGACCTGACTTCACAATAAGAGCACAGATGACCTGACTTCACAATAAGAGCACGATGACCTGACTTCACAATAAGAGCACGATGACCTGACTTCACAATAAGAGCACGATGACCTGACTTCTCAATAAGAGCACGATGACCTGACTTCTCAATAAGAGCACGATGACCTGACTTCACAATAAGAGCACGATGACCTGACTTCACAATAAGAGCACGATGACCTGACTTCACAATAAGAGCACGATGACCTGACTTCACAATAAGAGCACGATGACCTGACTTCACAATAAGAGCACGATGACCTGACTTCACAATAAGAGCACAGATGACCTGACTTCACAATAAGAGCACAGATGACCTGACTTCACAATAAGAGCACGATGACCTGACTTCACAATAAGAGCACGATGACCTGACTTCACAATAAGAGCACGATGACCTGACTTCACAATAAGAGCACGATGACCTGACTTCACAATAAGAGCACGATGACCTGACTTCACAATAAGAGCACGATGACTTGACTTCTCAATAAGAGCACGATGACCTGACTTCACAATAAGAGCACGATGACCTGACTTCACAATAAGAGCACGATGACCTGACTTCACAATAAGAGCACAATGACCTGACTTCAACATAAGAGCAAGATGACCTGACTTCACAATAAGAGCACGATGACCTAACTTCAAAATAAAACCGACCAAGAACTGACTTCAAAATAAAAGCATTGATGAACTGACTTCAAAATAAAAGCATCGATGAACTGACTTCAAATAAAAGCATCGATGAACTGACTTCAAAATAAAAACGGTCAAGAACTGACTTCAAAATAAAAACGTCCAAGTACTGACTTCAAAATAAAAGCATCCAAGTACTGACTTCAACCTTTTACTGACTTATTAATAAAAGCATCGATGAACTGACGTCAACATAAAAGTGACCAAGAACTGACTTCAAAATAAAAGAGACCAAGAACTGACTTCAAAATAAAAGTCCCAAAAAGCCCAATCAGTCAAAAGGAAAATGAGAGAATGGACGAATTGCCACCCAGGGTACTTCTCTTCAGCAGTCCCTCAAAGTTCTGTGCGCTGCGCCAGAGGAGCGGAGAGGCATCCCATCTTCCAGTGCAGATGAGGCAAATGATAAGCTTTTGTTGCCTTCCCTGGAGACCCAAGCACAGGTGATGAGGAGGGTGAAGCGTCCTTGCTTCCAAGTTTGAAGGGCCAGTTCGGGAACGCCCAGATGGAAGACCCAAATTGTTGCATGCACACAGTAATGTTACGGAAATAAAGGGAAAACCAGAGTAGGTAAGCTTACATGTCCCAGTTCCTAATAAAAAATAATCTGTTATACTATGCCAAAGTGGTTGAAGGTCAGCAAAGAGATGTGTTGGTTGTCCACAGTGTTGCATCTGGCTCACAGCCATGTCCTAGGGGCCCACCTAGGTGTTGAGAAGACAAGGCAGCGGATTGGGAGACGGTTCCAGTGGCCAGGGGTGGTAAGAGCTATTGAGGAGTCATGTTGCACCTGCGTTGAATGTCAAAAGATGAGTCCCAAGCCACACTTTAAAATCCCCTAATACATCTACCGATAATCGATGTACCGTTTTCTCGCATTGCCATGGACTTAGTGGGATCGCTGGTGAAGTCTGCCAGGGGACATCAGTATATTCTTGTGATCCTTGACTATGCAACCAGCAGCGACGTGCAGTCAGGGGAGGAAGGGGAGCTAGAGCCTCACCTGTCATACTCCAATGTAACGGAAAAACAACTAAAGAAAAACTAAATAGTAATAATAATAAAATGTCTCCACTGATCTGTGTTGTAAGTGTGATTTATGTATGATTCCAATCGCTTTTTATAGTCAAAATCAGCAAATTTGCCGAGCTCCGCTACAACTACGGGGAGCGATGAGAAGTGAGGCAGGGACGTGCTCTGCCTCTCGTAAGCCCACAGTAACTGGCTGGAGCGCGGGCACTAATTTTGCGCGGGCACTTATGTTGTGAGCGCGCTCAAGCCAGTTACTGTGTGATAAGGTGAGGCACAGATGAGGTCTGCCTCACCTCAGAATGCGTCACCCCACAGAAACTGGCTGGAGCGCGGGCCCTAAGCGCATGCCTGTTACCATCTCACTGTAGGTCACCAATGTAATGTTTGTAGATCCCTTTATTACATTTATCCTCGCCAGCCATAGTCTCTAAATAACTTATTTCACGTTATATGATATAATTTAGGCTCGCTGGTCTCATCATACAACGGCAATGAAAAAAGCACCAGGGGAGGCAGCCATAACCTCTGCCGCACTGAAGGGGGCGCACGTGAGCCCACAGGTTCTTGTTGCTACTGTTATTCTACGCAGAGACGGTAGACGCAAACAACAAGCTAGACTTTTGAAACTAGAGGAAGATAAGGAGGACTTTTACAAAAAAGTAATAGAGATTGTTGTCCAGAAGGATAGCATGGACTTCATCTTCAAGTCAAGGTAAGACCACAATTGTAATGAAAATGGGATCTTACTAAGAAAGAACAATCAAATATTTAGATTTTGGGTATCCTTTTGTTGAACGGTCTGTTTAAAATGAATCGAAACATCAGACTAAAAAAGCTTTTGAAAATATCCGAATATTTCGATTAAGGTCAAAATATAATATTTGTAAATCTGACTCTGAAAGAGTCAGTGCCTCACCAGCCATGAACCTCACTGCACGTCACTGGCAACCAGGTACCAGAGGCCATTCCCTTGAGGAACATGACTAGAGTGATTGCACAGGAGCTGCTACACCTGTTCAGCCGAGTTGGGATTCCTAAAGAGATGCTAACAGACCAAGGCACTCCCTTCATGTCCAAGGTAATGAAGGATCTCTGCAGGCATCTGTCTACCATCCCCAGACAGACGGATTGGTAGAACGCTTTAACAAGACATTGAAATCCATGCTAGAGAAGGTTGTTGACAAGGATGGTCGTAACTGGGACCAGCTTCTGCCTATGTCCTGTTTTCAATCAGGGAAGTTCCGCAGGCTTCAACTGGTTTCTCCCCCTTCAAGCTGCTGTATGGCCGACAGCCCAGAGGACTTCTCGACATCGCAAAGGAAGCCTGGGAGGAGCAACCAATCCCCCATCTGAGCCTGATTGAGCATGTAGAGACGATGCAGGTGCATATGAAAGATGTCTGGCCCATGGTGAGAGAGCACATGGCTCAAGCCCAAGTAGCCCAGAGGAAAGTGTTTAACAGAAGTGCCCAACCGCGGGAGTTCCTGCCAGGGGATAAAGTGCTTGTCCTGGTCCCAACTGTGGGGAAACTTCTGAAGCAATTGGAAACAGGACACAGAGACACGAGGAGAGCTGGAGCTTTGATGGCAAACACTGATGGTTTATTTGGAGCTTCGGCCGGAGAATTCACAAGACATGTCATGAGCCACGAGTTGACCACAGGTTGAGATGCCAAATCAATTCTGAAAAAACCTTCCTCTGTAGGATGTTTTAACTATTTTGCTGAGGGTAATCCACATTCTTCAATAGATAGACTAAACAGCTGAGGAAACTGAATCAACTGTAGTTGTCGGTTATGGCTCGGTTCATCTACACCCCGAGAAGGATGTGTCCCACAACAATAACTATCTCTGACCGAGAGTTGCCTGGTCATACACTGGTAACAACAACAAAATGCTAGGGCAGCCCCTCCTTAAGGGAGATAGCGGCTGTCCAAGGTTGGGCATCTGCGTCAGAGGGCGAAGGAGGACATGCAGGGCCAATTATTCCCTGACACCAACCACAGAACACGAATTCCTGGCATCGTGGCAAGGACCCTATGAAGGGGCAGAGAAGGTAGGACCAGTCAATTACAAGGTACGCCAACCTGGCCGTCGCAAAATGTTCCAAATTTACCATGTTGACCTGTTAAAGAAATGGTACGCCCGAGAGGCACTGCTGTGTTGTTCTTCCCTGGTTGAGTATTGAATTGAGGTGGCCGAAGTTGAATACGGTCCAGGGCTAAAAGCTCAATTACAGCAAACCAAGGAGCTGGTTCAGCAGAGTTTGGATGTGTTCTCAGTACGACCCTGGACACACAACGATGTGGAACTTCAAATCCACACAGAGCCGGGCCAAAAGGTAAAGGTACGGCCCTACCGGGTGCCGGAGGCCAGACGAGCGGCCATTGAGCAAGAAGTGCAGAAAATGCTGGCTATGGGAGTGATTGAAGAATCTCACAGTGAGTGGACCAGCCCGGTCGTTCTGGTTCCTAAGCCAGACAAAACCAACAGGTTCTGTAATGATTTCAGAAAATGTAATTAAATCTCCAAGTTTGACGCCTATCCTATGCCCAAGATAGATGAGCTAATTGATCGGCTTGGCGAAGCCAGGTACATCAGCACTCTGGACTTGACGAAAGGGTATTGGCAGGTCCCACTTGAAGCAGCCTCTAAGGCTTCATGGAGCACCAGCCACATTCCAGAGACTGATGGACAAGGTCCTGAGGCCACTTCGTGAGTATGCAGCTGCCTATTTTTTTTTTATATATATTTTTTAATAATATGTTTATTACATTTTTCAATTGCAACACAAAACAAAACAGCTCAGACATGACATGACAAGTAAGGTACGTAGATAAGAGTAAGAAAATAAATAAAAAACACGGCACAATGTAGGGATCCCCAACCCGGGGGATAGAGGCACAACAAAATTAAGTTAGATAGTAATAATTATCAAAAATAAATGGAAAAATACAGATGACAGGGGTAACAAGGTTACAGGAAAACAGTCAAACCCAAAGTGCATAGGAGCGCTAGGCTGAAGGAGGAAACCCTCGTAATATGGAAGATGACAATGTTGGTCCAATATAGTCCAAGTAAGGGAGCCAAACTTTCTGGAAAGCATCCACTGAAGAGTGAAGCATACAAGAGATGTATTCATTAGGAATGCACTCCATTACAAGGTTATGCCACGATTTCTTCATTGGAGCAACATACTTGATCCAAAGCATTAAAAAAAAAGAATTCTAGCTGCAAAAGTCAATAAATGAAATAGCCTCTTGTGTTTGATATTTGTAATATGACCATCTGGAAGACCAAGTAGAAGGCACATAGGGTTTAACTCTATTGGAACACCAAAAATAACACACAGTTCTTTCACAATACCCGACCAGTAGCGTTGTAGCTTCACACATGACCAGAAGCAGTGAAGGTTCCCAGTTTCAGAGTTACATTTACTGCAGTGGAGAAGCATTAGTATCCATTTTGTTTTTGAGAGCAGGTTATATGTGTGCGATGTAGGATTCTACTGAGTAGATTTGGTTCGATTACAAATAGATATTTTCCCGGCATAGACCCAAACTTCCTGCCAGTCTAGGTTGCCAATAGTGATGCCCAGGTCTCTCTCCCAGGCTTGCTTAGTAGCTTGGGAAGTAAGAGATTAATTGGAGCTCAAGGCTTTATAAAATACGCTAATGCGTTTCTTGGATACGTGTTGAGACAGTGCCTTTTCTACATGTGAAGTGGTATTATTAGTTGTTAAAGCGGTACTTTTGGTGATGAAGTGTCTGATTTGTAAATATCATAAAAATCACGTTTCTGTAGGCCTTATTGCTGCTGCAGCTGCAGCTGCCTATTTAGATGACGTTGCTATCCACAGTGCAGAGTTCCCGTTAGAATATTTTTTTGCCGGTCAAAATGTCCGTTAAAGTTGAAATCTTCCGGACAAATGAGAAAAGTGCCGGTCAAAGGTCTTTTTTGTTATTTATTGAGCTTTAAAACAAATTGATATGATTCGATATTAAACAAACTATTATAGTAGATTAACTACATTATTCAAAAGTGTACAGTAATTTACAATAACACGGGAATAATAAACGGAGAGCTCTCTCCTTCTCCTGACAGCCCGCCAGTATCATGCAGCTCGCGGATCCAGTAATGAGTGACCCGACAGTAAAACTAAACGTATCTATAACTAGTTTAGGTAGTTTGAGAGGTCATTAAAAATAGCTACGTGTGATATTCTAACCTGAAGTGTGTGTGTGTTGCTCCGCTCACCGCTGCAGGTGATCATGCAGAGCTGCGTGTGGACTCGTCAGCAGCAGCTGATCTCTCTCTCCCGTCAGATTAGACTTTACTCGCGTTTATGTCCATATCGATCAGATCGAGCTAGTTCTAGCTAATGATATGACTACCTGCTTATTAAAGCAGGGGGGGGGGGGGCGGTGTAAGGGGCTGAGAGGCAGGGTAGTTGGAGGCACCATTCCTAACGGGTGGCTCCACCCTCTCCCAATTAGCAGTATTGGGAGCAGGTGTGGAGACCCACAGAGACATTCAGTTTGGTGTGGCACATGGAGGGAGCAGGAGGCGCCCAGTCTGAGAACAAGTTTTTGTAAGCTGGTAAATCGGTTAGCGGCCCGGCTACGTTAGCCTTTGTCTTTTTGAAGGTGTTTTTTTAGTTGGGTAACAATAAAGCCCTTTTTGGATTTAACCACTGCCTCTGTCTTGATTGCTGCCCTACTGCTTTTGTCAGCTCAGTCCTGTTACAGGTGGAAAAATAAACACAGTAAGAGGAATTAAGTTGTAGATAGATAGCACTGATTTAGCGTAAATGCAATAACCTCCACTCTCCAGGAGTTACCGACCTTATAAGAACATCCCATTATTTTGTTCTTTTTTACACAAATGGATGATTGCTATACACATGAATGCTAATCCTTCTGACGTTTGCCCTTATGTGAGAATGCTGTTCATTGACTCAAGTAAACCACTAAATATTAAACTCAATGTGAGAGTCATTGTCCGAGTTACTCTGGATACACATTGTCTTTATCTTCAGTAGAAACTGATATCCATTTCCTATAAAAGATCTCTTGGTTAATGCTCACAATCATCATATTTCATTTACCTCACCTTTTATAAAGACTACAATAAGACACTTCACTCTCCTGTTTCAAAAAGACGAGTTTGCAATGAAATCATTTGGCAGTTATTTTTTTAATTCTTATTCAATGCTGCATGGCTTCCAGAAACACTCCAACTGAATAATCCTAATTCGGATTCAGTTTGCGCTTTTTGTTTTTTTTTGACAGCTCCACCTCCACAGGGAAATGGTTACTGACCTTCTCCGCCTGAAAGAAACAGAGAAAACATTTAAGAAACTCAATTTCAATTTGTTGTTCTTCCAACTTGGCATACAGAACATAGTCTCAGTTAAACTTCTAACAGGTGGTTTCTTTGCACAAGATGTTTTTTTTAGACCAACAACTCAATAGTTCATCAAAATGAAAAAAATCACAAGCATTACTTAATCAAGTAATCTAGTTCCTGACTGTAGTGAATTCTCCTGTCAACTCTCGCATCTCTGCACGCCTAATAACTTTATCTGTCCATCTGTTATCAGCTCAATATAATGATTTGCTCATCCAGTGACATTAGATGTCAGAGCAAAGGAAAGGTCTTGAAATTGGTCTTTTGTGTTAGTTAAATGATCTATGGCTCACATGGAATGATCATTAAGGTCTGATGCAATTTCAAAATGTCAAATATTTCCATTGATAAAATGTTGAAATAATATGCAGTCATGCTTCATTTTCGTTATGTACATGTAAGGTAGCAGCCTTGACAGGCCGCTAGGTGTTGCTGTTGCGCAGCAAATTTTTTTTTTTGTCCATTGTGGGACACCGTATTTCTCTGGGTGCGGCCGCCATCTTGCTCTAATGTTTGTATTCACTCCATGAAAGGTGAGCATTGTTAATTGTGGCAAATCATTTTACACATTATAACGTTAAAAACGTCCAAACATTCCATTTATTTGACTAATGGGTTAGTTTAAATGTTTATTTACCCGTTTGTGTATGTTTGGGAGTGAGATGTTTATGTTTTGTCTGTTAATTTGGTTGTTGTATTGGTTAGCATGTAGCTAATTGCGAATGTTTGTATTCACTCCATGAAAGGTGTGTCAGAAGAGCTGCCATTGGGATAAATAAATCACTACTCAGCGTCTCCACCGCAATCCGATATACTGTGTCCTGTTTTCCTCCCCTCTGCATAACATCCCATCACCAATAATAAACACAATGCAGAGTCCCAGGGTGTTCAGAGAGGCTACGGGACATTTGGGTTACATACACTTAATTCTAAATATGGCTCACATAATTTGAGGTGTCTGATGCACTTTATAATTTGAATTTATAAAATACAAATGTGTTTATTGATTGATGGTTAAATGAGTAAATGCTTCACATGTACTGACTTCTGAACATGCCATTTACATGTGTGTTGTTTCAATAAAATGCGTCACTCAAACAAGATGCGCTGGCGAGGAGGATGTCGTGAGACAGCGTCACGCAAATTTGAAGCTCGAGATGAAAAAACCTTCGCCACAAATTTGTGTCTTTCCGCGTCTTATGAATTTACTTTAAATGTAATCGTGACGCGATCCAATGTGAATGTACCTTCTTCTGGGGAAGACCATACTCAGTCTTGAAGTTAAAGACCCCAGACCTGCCTGCCACCACTCCCTTCTCCATTTCAGTGGTTACGACAATCCTGCAGAAACAGGAAGAGAGGTGGGATTAAGAGTGTGTGTGTGTGTGTGTGTGTGTGTGTTAATGCAAGTGTCTTCATGATTATCTGTGTGTGTTCACCTGTCGTAGGTGTTGGAAGACTTTGCTGCCACTGTAGTGTCGACACCGTCGGCGATTAGCCAGTGGAAGTCCTTGTTGGTGAAGAGGCGGATTTTCTTCCAGTCTTCGTCTTCGACATACGTGCCGTCTGCGTTGAAGTCGCCGAGCACCATGATGTTCTTCTGGCAGAGGGAAACGGCTTAAACTTATTATTTGAAAACTAGATCAGAATAATGTCATGGTATGGGCAATCTAAAAAAACAAAACTACAAATGTAATCGCCCCCTATCTAAACGCAGTGGCGAACCGTCAGGGCCTTCAAGGTATTCAGGGAATACCCTGGAACACTCAGATAAAACAAACAAAAAATCGATTTAATTATATAAATAAAATGTATATAAAATGAATAAATGAGAATCGTATCTGTGTTGTTGATCTGTAATATTACAGTGTTACGTTGATTTGTTTGTCCTTCTCGGTCCATGAACTACGCATTTCAGTGGTTTTGTGTTAGAAAAGAAATGCAACCAATCAGATCTTGTTCTGGGTCTCTGGGTAGAATATACTTCAACCAAGGTATTCTTTATCCTTGATAGAATGCCCTGGTCGTTGCACTGAATGAGAGCGTACCTTTGGATTGACAGTTTGGCGGGGGGTGTGTGTGTCTACAGAAGGTCCAGTTGTGATAGACACGGTTCGCCACTGTCTAAAGTTTAAACGTTGTTCTTTCTAGGGGAAATCCACTAATTTTACACATAAGCGGCTGTACTACTCCCGCTACCTGAAAAAACTGAGTATCTGTATGGAAGCACACCTCTGCTAATGTTCTGAAAAAAAAGATCCTTAAAGATATTATGATTATAAATGTTTGCCAAATAATGAATCAGTATCATAGAATTATGACTTTTTCGATTTTTTTTTAAACCATGTGATCTTTAAGAACATTTCTAATTGTGTAGCGACACTAAGGTTGCAGTCGAATTGTCCAAAATCAGCTCCTATCATCTTTTCAAAAGGAGAATTCAAAAGGATGTAGAAAAAGACGAGAATCCGTCTGCCCTTACACTATCCAACGTATTAATGACGCGCCAGAGGATGTTATTATGTGCTTCGGCTGTGGGGAAACTACAGTTATTCGTACAGTGGAATACTAAAGACTTTGCACCGTGCGCTATTATGGTGTGGTTTTATGCAGGCTTTATGAACATGGACAACAGTGAAAACTATTTCCTTCATTAGGTTGACATGTAATGTTGTCAACCCTCCCCGATCCCATAATCGGTTGTTTCCGTGAACAGCCGAATGTTGTTATGGCAAATGTTGCGGCCGCAAGGCATCGAGGGACAGCACTTTTTAGTTTCCTTTTGTAAAGGAAGGTTGTGAGAATAATCAATATATCAACTGTTATGTGTTTTATTGGGTAATTTGTCTGGCCATAATATGTTATGAAAGAATGTTATTTGGTTACGCCACTAGAGGGCGACAGAAGAACTGAATGGAGCAGCAAGCACTAAGAGGCGTGGTTATGCCTATGTGCCGACTAAGGGGCCAATAGAATCTGGCCCCTCCCCGCCAACCAATGGGAGAAGACTTTATTCAATCTGCAGAGATAATAAAATGTGTTGTGAGACAGAGAGCGAGACTTCTTACTGTGGATCTGAGAGACAGAAAACTACATTTTATGTGGGCTGCGGACCAGAGAAATAGAAGACCTCGGCCGAGAACTTTTGCAGACTTATCGTATCATCTTATTAATAAACGCTGTTAACTTGACGAGAAGCTTCCTGGATTATTTTCAGCTCCTACCTCAAATTATAGAAACGCAACAAGGTCCAGTGTTTCCTAAACTAAAGGAGGTCAAAAAGGGAGTTTCAAAACTCCTTTCCTATCATCTAGAGCAGCGGTTCCCAACCTGTGGGCCGTGGCCCCCTAGTGGGCCGCAAAGGTATTGCAAGTGGGCCGCCAAATAATTTGTTAAACATTTCATTATTAAGATTTCTTTTTATTTGGACCTCTTTTCCTTTCTCTTTATTGATCCTCCTTAGCAACGGTCATTACAGCCCTTGACAGCGGTCTGTTCTACTGGATTAACAACGTGTCACATGTTCTGAATTGACCAATCATAACTCTATTTAGCCTCCATATGGTTTATGGTTGAATGTGGGCCGCGAACATTTTTTAGATTCTTATGTGGGCCCTGAGTTGAAAAAGGTTGGGAACCGCTGATCTAGAGAGTCCCAACAGCTCTTATCATGGCGGCCACTGAGGTACTTCTGGGTCATTTCATTCTGTTAAGAACCTTCCTAAACAAAACTGACAATTCGACCGCAACCTAAATCATCATGTTTAGATTTAAGGTCAATATTTTGAGATATTATTTTACGTTTTCTTTGAAAATTTAGAATGACTTACGGATCTTTTCTTTTGTAATATGTTTGTAACACAGTTTAGCTTAAGAATGAAGTTGGTGTGTGTGTGTGTGTGTTTCTACGGTTGTATTGTATGTCTTGTACGGGGTATTACATTGTTCTTCCATCTTTGTTTGGCAGCATCAACCACGTCAACAAGGTCATCAATTTCTTGTACAGCGGAGTCCGGTTGGGTGTGAATGGGAATCAGAACAAATTCCTCCACAGCTGGAGACCAGGAGAGAGAGAGGAGTGAATGAAGAGACAATGAAAACAGAAGAAATACCGCAAAAGTAAGTAAATGTAATTCATCACATTCAACCACTAATAAAAATGCAGGTATTTTATATTTGGCATTGACTCAGGTAGACGTGGCATAAAATATTAGACCGAAGCAAATGATAGAGTTTTTTTAAGTGGTTCTGGTGACGGACAGACCTCAGGATCTCCTCTCACACAGTCTGGTGCTTAGTTCTCTATAATAGTTGAGATAATCTACATTTCCAGTGAAAGAACAGAGTCTCTCCTCTAATACCGGTCTCTGTGGAGGAAAACTGGACGACGAAGGGCGGTCTTTCGAAGACGTCTGGCTTGAGTCCATCGTATTGGAAGCTGTCTGTCACGGACACAGTCTCATCTGCAGAGGAAAGATGGAATTCTTAATTTTGAAGACGTCTCCAAACAGTGGATCGACTTCATCGACTCTTTCTCATGGTCACATATTCACACAACTCCGGGAGTATTTTCTATGCTTTTTACACTCTTTATCAAACACATGTTTTCTCTTTCTGCTCACTGATCTGGGGTATTAACAAAGCATTACATACAAAAGATAATTTGACTGTTGGTGTTTTTGGCAGTTTGTGTTTTACTTGTAGAGGAAGAGGTATCTCTCCTTATAGCTGCCGAGACCCAGGGGCTCACTGACGATGTGGTCGAACTGAGGAGAACCTCTGGGGAAAAACACACACACACACACACACACACACACACACACACACACACACACACACACACACACACACACACACACACACACACACACACACACACAACACACACACACACACACACACACACACACACACACACACACACAAGAGATACCTTTTGTTTATCTTAAATCATAATGTGAGTTCATGATCTGTCCACTTTTTTACATACTTCTACAAAAGGTCACTATTAGTGCTGCAGCATTTGGAAAACATAATTAAATATAATTATATTGATTGATATTGCTATTCCAATATTAAAGGAAATATATATATAATATTATATATATATATATATATAAGTCTGTAGAAGTCTGTTGTAGGCCCGGGACTTCTCTGCAGCTCCACAATACTTGCCAAATACTGAGATTACTGCGATTTGGATATTGTAGTAGTCAATATAAAGATAACATTTTGATTAATGAAGCAGCCCTCACAGTTTGTGTTAGAATACTGTGTTTGCTCTTTATAAGTCTTACTTGTTAACAAGATCCATGAGTCTTTGGGTTACTTTCAGATCTTTGTCGAGGACCTCCTGGATCAGAATGATGTCATAGCGAAGGACAATCTGAAGAAAAAAGAACAAAACGATTTAAGTTATTGAAGCAGTGAAGTCATATTTAATTAATGGTCAACTTTAGACGATGATGTCATGAAAACAAAGTGGTGTACCAGCAAAACATATTATTTTCAGTTGAATTAATCAATTGGTGTTAATTGTTGTTCTAGGTAGGAGCAGTCCACTTATTCTACACATTAACATTCATAGGCAGTACTAATACCTGTTAAAACAGCTGTAAAGATATGTCAAAAAATATGACCTTTAAGTCATTCGTATTAGAAACATGGGCAAAACAAATTACTTTTTAAAAATTGAATTGGTGTTTTAGGATACTAAATTAGTATGTTGAGATATTAGGTCAGTATTTTCAGTTATTACTTGCCAAGATACAGTCAAGACAACAAGAACAAACTAATGTTAAATTCCAAATACAGTTTCAGACCTCTTTGATGATTTCCATGACATCTTTGTTTTGGGATTTCTTGTCCCCAAATTGTTGGATGTTGAAGGCTCCAATCAGCAGACAGGAGGTCACATGCAGCAGGGCCAAGAAGAGACCCAGAGCACAAAGCAGACGCATCCTGGGACTAACAGGTCAGAGACATATATAGTTAAAAATACTTATAATCACTGTTAAAGCAGTTATAATTCTAAATCTTGACTGTAAGACAGATGGACAGTTAGCATGTAATAGTTATACTGTGATCCACCTGATCCTGAACGCAGTCTTTTCCCGCTGTTGGAACATTTACTCAGGCAATGTACAAGTACAATTTACTTTTTTACTCCACTGCATTTAAGAAGCCAGTATTGTTCTATTTCCTCCACAACATTTATCCACCTGCTTTTTACATCTGAAAGCATTCGTGTTTTTCCAGGTGAGTTCCCCATGAACTCTAAAGTTGTGCAACATTACTCTCATGTCTTTCTAATGTCTTAAAATGTATTTCTGTCTCATTCAAAGCTAATGTACCTGCATGATTCAATTTGTTCTTTACTTTTGTCTTATTATATTTGGATAAAAGCGTCACACATTTTTAGGGCACATGTCCCAAAGTTTACACGCAAGACCGCTTCAGTTTGCTTAGGGAAGCTTATCTCAGCGTGGCTCATCAACCAGCTGCCATTACAGAATATCCCTAAATTCAGGCACTAAAGGACCGTGTCTGGAGTAGAGTGTTGGTGAGATGGTAGACCTCTAGAGCCGTAAATAAACGACTCCTGCAGGAGAAACGCTGTGTCGGACCCCAGTCCCTATCCTTACTTTAGAGGGCCAATTTAACAATCTAAAAAACTGATCATCCCAAAAGCCACACATCATAAATCGAGCAAAGGTCAGGTCATATGACAGATCATCAAACCAAGCCAATATCAAATTCACATATATGTCTAAATGAAAGTAAGGCTTTAACCTTAGGGAGTTTTCACTCATTTAAATATCAAACCATTATACAACTACTGCAAGCCTTTTCCAAGTTAAGGGTATTCTTACCTTAGTTAGACCAAGCAGACTCCCTCAGAGATGACCAAGCAGACTCCCTCAGAGATGACCAAGCAGACTCCCTCAGAGATGAGCAAGCAGACTCCCTCAGAGATGACCAAGCAGACTCCCTCAGAGATGACCAAGCAGACTCCCTCAGAGATGACAAGCAGACTCCCTCAGAGATGACCAAGCAGACTCCCTCAGAGATGACCAAGCAGACTCCCTCAGAGATGAGCAAGCAGACTCCCTCAGAGATGACCAAGCAGACTCCCTCAGAGATGACCAAGCAGACTCCCTCAGAGATGACCAAGCAGACTCCCTCAGAGATGACCAAGCAGACTCCCTCAGAGATGAGCAAGCAGACTCCCTCAGAGATGAGACCAAGCAGACTCCCTCAGAGATGAGCAGAGTTACCAGATAAGGGCTACGTGTCAGAGAGACAAAACCCCAAAAGAGTACGTTCTTTGTCTTAACAGATCATTTATACTCTCCCCACCTCCTCACCTCCTCACCTCCTCACCTCCCCACCTCCTCACCTCCCCACCTCCTCACCTCCTCACCTCCTCACCTCCCCACCTCCTCACCTCCTCACCTCCTCACCTCCTCACCTCCTCACCTCCTCACCTCCCCACCTCCTCACCTCCTCACCTCCTCACCTCCTCACCTCCCACCTCTCACCTCCTCACCTCCCCACCTCCTCACCTCCTCACCTCCTCACCTCCCACCTCCTCACCTCCCACCTCCCCACCTCCTCACCTCCCACCCTCCTCACCTCCTCACCTCCCACCTCCTCACCTCCTCACCTCCCCCCTCCCCCATCCTCCCTCCTCACCTCCCCACCTCCTCACCTCCCACCTCCCCACCTCCTCACCTCCCACCTCCTCACCTCCCCACCTCCTCACCTCCTCACCTCCCCACCTCCTCACCTCCTCACCTCCTCACCTCCCCACCTCCTCACCTCCCCACCTCCCCACCTCCTCACCTCCCCACCTCCTCACCTCCTCACCTCCTCACCTCCTCACCTCCCCACCTCCTCACCTCTCACCTCCTCACCTCCTCACCTCCTCACCTCCTCACCTCCCACCTCCCCACCTCCTCACCTCCCCACCTCCTCACCTCCCCACCTCCTCACCTCCTCACCTCCTCACCTCCTCACCTCCACCTCCCACCTCCACCCTCACCTCCTCACCTCCCACCTCCCCACCTCCCCACCTCCTCACCTCCTCACCTCCTCACCTCCTCCCTCCCACCTCCCCCTCCTCACCTCCCCCCCCCATCCTCACCTCCTCACCTCCTCACCTCCCACCTCCTCACCTCCTCACCTCCTCACCTCCCCACCTCCTCACCTCCTCACCTCCTCACCTCCTCACCTCCCACCTCCCCACCTCCCACGTCCTCACCTCCCCACCTCCCCACCTGCCTACCTCCCACCTCCTCACCTCCCCACCTCCTCACCTCCTCACCTCCCCACCTCCCCACCTCCTCACCTCCTCACCTCCTCACCTCCCCCTCCCCACCTCCCCACCTCCTCACCTCCACCTCCTCACCTCCCCACTCCCACCTCCCACCTCCCCCCCCACCTCCCCACCTCCCCACGTCCTCACCTCCCCACCTCCCCACCTCCTACCTCCCCACCTGCCTACCTCCCCACCTCCCCACCTCCCCACCTCCTCACCTCCCCCCTCCCCACCTCCCACCTCCCCACCTCCTCACTCCCCACCTCCCCACCTCCTCACCTCCTCACCTCCTCACCTCCTCACCTCCCACCTCCACCTCCCCACCTCCTCACCTCCTCACCTCCTCACCTCCCCACCTCCCACCTCCCCACCTCCTCACCTCCCCACCTCCCCACCTCCCTCCTCACCTCCCCACCTCCTCACCTCCTCACCTCCCACCTCCCACCTCCTCACCTCCTCACCTCCCCACCTCCCCACCTCCTCACCTCCCCACCTCCTCACCTCCTCACCTCCTCACCTCCCCACCTCCTCACCTCCTCACCTCCTCACCTCCCCACCTCCCCACCTCCCCACCTCCACGTCCTCACCTCCCCACCTCCCACCTGCCTACCTCCCACCTCCTCACCTCCCCACCTCTCACCTCCTCACCTCCTCACCTCCCACCTCCTCACCTCCTCACCTCCTCACCTCCCACCTCCCCACCTCCCCACCTCCTCACCTCCCCACCTCCTCACCTCCCCACCTCCTCACCTCCCCACCTCCCCACCTCCCCACCTCCCACGTCCTCACCTCCCCACCTCCCCACCTGCCTACCTCCCCACCTGCCTACCTCCCCACCTCCCCACCTCCCCACCTCCCCACCTGCCTACCTCCCCACCTCCCCACCTCCTCACCTCCCCACCTGCCTACCTCCCCACCTCCCCACCTCCCCACCTGCCTACCTCCCCACCTCCCCACCTCCCACGTCCTCACCTCCCCACCTCCCCACCTGCACCTCCCCACCTCCTCACCTCCCCACCTCCCCACCTCCCCCCTCCTCACCTCCTCACCCTCCTCACCTCCCACCTCCTCACCTCCCACCTCCTCACCTCCTCACCTCCTCACCTCCCCACCTCCCCACCTCCCCACCTCCCCACCTCCTCATCCCCACCTCCCCACCTCCTCACCTCCCACCTCCCCACCTCCTCACCTCCTCACCTCCCCACCTCCTCACCTCCTCACCTCCTCACCTCCCCACCTCCTCACCTCCCCACCTCCGTTTCTAAGTAACCCATAATTTCCCCATAGTTGTCTTTCCTTGGAAGTGCGTTGTCATTGTTGCAACAACCATTGTTTTTGAATAAAAAAATACAGTTAAACAAAGAAATAATATTCAAACGTAATCAGAAATTACAGAAAAGTACTTACAAGAATCCTCTTGAATGACCTTCTAGTCCAGAGACTGGTCAATTCCTTCTCTTTAATAATGAGCATGACAGTTTGTGATCTGTATCTACTCACTGGGAAGAGTGAGACAGGTTCAAAATGTCACCATGTTAAAAGTGGAGTTCCTTTTTCTTGGTAAGCAATGACTCGGTGGAAAACAGTCAGCAATAACAAAATGAAGCTTGTTGTAGATTCTCAGACACTCCAGTGTTGGTGACTTTTCTGAACAGCAAGCACACAGATGGTGTTGGGTTGGTGGTATGAGGGGTTAAGGCATGAGTCGTGTAAATGTATCATTTCACTTTGACTTGATTGAACGTTGGAAATGTTTATTAACATCAGCTTATAATTGCAGTTTGGCGTCTAGGACCCAGCCTCACATTGAGCCGTTCCCCTTGAGCTCCAAGGCTTTGCAGTGAATATACTATTTAATGAGCCCTCTATGTGTAGGCCTGGGACCGGCCTCAACGAGCCCACGTTCAAGCAAAGATGAGTTTATAATCCTGCCCCGTAACCACCTGATATACCATGATAGTACAGCTTTAAGCTTTAAAAATGTAAGGGTATTCTTACCTTACCCCTAAGACCAAGCAGACTCCCTCAGAGATGAGCAGAGTTTAGCAGATAAGGGCTCCGAGTCTCAGACGACAAAACCCCCAAAAGAGCCCGTTCTTTGTCTTAACACAGATCATTTATACTCTCCCACCTGCCTACCTCCATTTCTATCCAAACCGCAACCTCCCCCTTTGTTGTTAGTTATATAAAGACATGATATTCAAACATAATACAAAATTCAAGAAACACAAATTATAAGTGTGGTGGAAATTTGTAAATAAAAGGAACAAACAAATGAGACTTGTCCATGTAAGTTTATTAGGCCTGACGAACTCAGCAAGCCAGTGCTCAAGGATCGAGCACACTTTCATCAGGGAATGATATTCCTTAGTACAAAGGATCAACAGTATTCAAAGATGAAACCATATAACAGGGAACAATTAACAAGTACAGTCATAGAAAAGGACAAATCAGTAAAGAACAGAGGGCAAGACCAGTCATTAAAGAACAGAGAGCCAACAGTACTCGCCTTAAGGGGCTTTCCATCAAATCAAGGCCCACTCTTGTCATAGTACAAAGGAACAGAAATGAATGACATCCTGGGTTATGCTGTGTAATGCACAATCATGTATTCGTCCGGGCCACAGGTTGAAACAGAGGACAAGTTCACCCTTGGTGTCATGAGTTCAACCAGAGGACAGGTTCATGTCATACACAAGACTATAAGTAACAAGTAGCAACAGTCAACACATGATACTTTGAATTTTTCCACCACAATAAGTACTTACAAGAATCCTCTTGAAATACCTTCAAAACCATTAAAAAACGTGCATGAAAATGTATGTTCTGTGTTTACTAAGAGGGAAGAGTGAGACCAGATAAAAGAGTTCCCCATGTTCAAGCTTGAGTTCCTGTTTCTTGATAAGCAATGACTCGTGACTTCATGTGTAAACAGTACATCGTTAGCAATAACAACATGAAGCTTGTTGTAGACTCTCCGCTCGTTAACAAGACATACTGTGTGACTTTAACTTAGTGTTTGAGTCTGAATCAATAATACATTTAATTTGGAACATGTCACAAACGAGCTGAGAACCAAAATGCAACACACGGGAAACCAAGGATAGTCGGTAACCAGCTTTATTATAAACAAGGGGCTGGTCGGGAACAAACCGGCAGACAGTAGGCAAAGGGCTGGTCGGGGACTGGCGAGGGTTCCAGGAGTAAGCAAGACGGGAGACGCAGGTACAGGCAGGGTCAGGGAGCAGGCGAGGCAGAATAGTCCAGGGAAAGGCAGGGTCAGGGAGCAGGCGAGGCAGAATAGTCCAGGGAAAGGCAGGGTCAGGGAGCAGGCGAGGCAGAATAGTCCAGGGAAAGGCAGGGTCAGGGAGCAGGCGAGGCAGAATAGTCCAGGGAAAGGCAGGGTCAGGGAGCAGGCGAGGCAGAATAGTCCAGGGAAAGGCAGGGTCAGGGAGCAGGCGAGGCAGGCTGGTCAGGGGCAGACAAGGTCGAAACCGGGAGAGCAATCTGGGAGGTAAAGCGGGAAAGACTGGCATGCTGCGAAGTACGATCTGGCACTGAGGTGAGAGTGAAGTGTGCCTATATACTAATGGAGCTGATGGGTGTAACAGAGTGTGAGAGAGAAACAGGGTGTGACTACCAGGTGACTAAGGAATGCTAATGCAGAAAATAGGTGAGTGAGGAAGCAGACTGTGACAGAACAGCTTTCACAACAACCTAATCTAATTTTCTGTTAAAATGGTTGGTAACAAGAGATGGATATAGTCTATTATCGGGAGACTGGGTTATATCTGAGTTCAATTTGATGCCAGTAGGTTTTTCAAATGTTTTGTGTAGATAATAACTTAAATAAGAAAAGGCATGAGACACTCCAGTGTTGGTGACTTTTCTGAACAGCAAGCACACAGATTGTGTTGGCTTGGTGGTATGAGGGGTTAAGGCATGAGTCGTGTCTCATCAAAGCTAGACTTGACTGAACTCCATTTCAGTCAGACAAATCACGTTTGAAATGTTTATTAACAGCAGCTTATAGTTTCAGTTTGGACCCAGCCTCACATTGAGCCATTCCCCTTGAGCTCCAAGGCTTTTCCGTGAATATATTAACTAGTGAGACCTCTATGTGTGGGCCTGGGTCCAGCCACAACGAGCCCACGTTCAAGCAAAGATGAGTTGATAATCCATCCCAGTAACCACCTGATAAGCTATAATTTTCCAACTTTAAATATGTATTCATACATCACGGAGTGCAAGGGGAATAGTGGTGGGGGGGTATGAGCCTCCTTTTTTAAGATGGAGGGGTGAATACAGAGAGAAGGTTCAGGAGCAACTCTGCTGCTTAGTCTCAGAACAGTTCCCGTAAATACGCAAAAATGTGCTTTCAAATGTATAATCTTCTAGACTACACACACTGAATTCTTCCATGATAAGGGGCATTCTCTCTTTTGACATTTGGATTGTCTGTGGTACAGGTTTTCATGTTGGGCTGTATCAATCAAATGAAATAGATTGACTAAATGTGCATTCTGTATTCAGAATCAGGTTGACTGCCAGGGAGGTTTACATATGCAAGAAATGAGCTTTGCTGGATAAAGGTGGAAAGAGAAACACAGTGAGAGGAATGAAGCTGTAGAATCAGAGCCAATTTAGAACTATTATAAAAACTCTTTAAATAATCAATAAAAACTGACTGTTACCTGTGAATGAGTTACCCACTTTATAAGAACATCCCATTACTTTGTTCTCTTTTAAATGTGGGTGATTGCTATACACATGAATGCTAATCCTTCTGACGTTTGCCCTTATGTGAGAATGCTGTTCATTGACTCAAGTAAACCACTAAATATTAAACTCAATGTGAGAGTCATTGTCCGAGTTACTCTGGATACACTTTGTCTTTCTCTTCAGTAGAAACTGATATCCATTTCCTATAAAAGATCTCTTGGTTAATGCTCACAATCATCATATTTCATTTACCTCACCTTTATAAACACTACAATAAGACACTTCACTCTCCTGTTTCAAAAAGACAAGTTTGCAATTAAATCATTTGGCAGTTATTTTTTAATTCTTATTCAATGCTGCATGGCTTCCAGAAACACTCCAACTGGGTCATCCTTTTTTGGGGGGGGGTTCTGGCGGCTCATCTGAATCCAGTCTTTTTTGCGTTTTTGTCCGGTTTTTTATGCCTCCGGCTCCGGCTCCGGCTCCGGCTCTGGCTCTGGCTCCGGGTCCGACTCCGACTCCGGCTTCAGCTCCACCTCCACAGGGAAATGGTCACTGACCTTCTTTGCCTGAGAGAAACAGAGAAAACATTTTAGAAACTCAATTTCAATTTGTTGTTCTTCCAACTTGGCATACAGAACATAGTCTCAGTTAAACTTCTAACAGGTGGTTTCTTTGCACAAGAGGTTTTTTTAGACCAACAACTCAATAGTTCATAAAAATGAAAAAAATCACAAGCATTACTTAATCTAGTGATCAAGTAATCTAGTTCCTGACTGTAGTGACTACTCCTGTCAACTCGCATCTCTGCACGCCTAATAACTTTAACTGTCCATCTGTTATCAGCTCAATATAATGATTTGCTCATCCGGTGACATTAGATGTCAGAGCAAAGGAAACGTCTTGAAATAGCTGTTTTGTGTAAATGATCTATGGCTCACATGGAATGATCATTAAGGTCTGATGCACTTTCAAAATGTCAAATACTTCCATTGATAAAATGCTGATCTTCACTGAAATAATATGCAGTCATGATTTATTTTTGTTACGTGCATTTAGGCTGAATTACTTAAATGAGTGAGATTCTAAATATGGCTCACATGGAGGGATTTGAGGTGTCTGCCAGAGCCAGATACTGTCTGTGGCTTCTACATTTATAACCTGTCTAGAAATGTCAATGCATTGAGTAAATGCTTCACATGTACTGACTTCTGAAAATGCCATTTACATGTGTGTTGTTTCAATAAAATGCGTCACTCAAACAAGATGCGCTGGCGAGGAGGAAGTCGTGAGACGGCGTCACGCGAATTTGAAGCTCGAGATGAAAAAACCTTCGCCACGAATTTGCGTCATTCCGCGTCTTATGAATTGATTTTACATGTAATCGTGACGCGATCCAATGTGAACGTACCTGATCCTTCAGATCATATTCCTCCCTGAAGTCAAAGACAGCAGCGCTGCCTGCCACCACTCCCATCTCCATTTCAGTGGTGACAACAATCCTGCAGAAACAGGAAGAGAGGCGGGATTAAGTGTGTGTGTGTGTGTGTGTGTTGTGTGTGTGTGTGTGTGTGTGTGTGTGTGTGTGTGTGTGCGTGCAAGTGTCTTCATGATTATCTGTGTGTGTTCACCTGTCGTAAGTGTCGGAAGACTTTGCCACTGTAGTGTCAACACCGTCGGCGATTAGCCAGTGGAAGTTCTTGTTAGTGTTGAAGAGGCGGATTTTCTTCCAGTCTACTGCTTTGACATACTTGCCGTCTGCGTTGAAGTCTCCGAGCACCATGATGTTCTGCAGGCAGAGGGAAACGGCTCACACTAATTATTTGAAAACTAGATCAGAATAATGTCATGGTAATGGGCAATCTAAAAAACCAAATGTAAACGCCCCCTATCTAGATGTTGCTCTCTGACGTCCACTCATTTTACACCAGAAAAACTGCTCAATGTGAGTCATAATGGAGATTTAAGGTCAATATTTTGAGATATTACGTTTGATTTGACAATTATTTTGAAGGACTTACGGGATCTCTTCTTTTGTTTTTATCACATCGGCAGATATGGGCCTCCATATTAATATGTTTGTAACAAAGTTTAGCTAAAGTCTAAAGTCTTGTCCTGCAGTCGCTCAGTCAGTAGGGGCTTGGACTGTGAGCCGTAGGGTCGCCGGTTCAAGTCCCCGACCAGACCTAAAAATGGAGTGTGGACTGCTACTTGGAGAGGTCCCAGTTCACCTCCTGCCCTGCCGTGGTGCCCTTGAGCAAGGCACCGGATAACCCCCTGCCCCCCCCACTCCCATTGCTCCCCAGGCTCTGTACAATAGCTGCCCACTGCTCCTGGTACTAGGATGGGTTAAATGCAGAGAACACATTTCACTGTGTGCTGTGTGCTCTGCATGTGTGACCAAGCGGGTTTCATCCCTCCCAATAGTATTATATTATTAAAGATGTGTGTGTGTGTGTGTGTGTGTGTGTGTGTGTGTGTGTGTGTGTGTGTGTGGTGTGTGTATTACATTGTTCGTCCATTTGAGTTTGGCAGCAGCCACCACGTCAACAAGGGCATCAATTTCTTTTACAGCGGACCCCGATTTGGTGTGAATGGGGATCAGAACAAATCCTTCACAGCTGGAGACCAGGAGAGAGAGAGGAGTGAATGAAGAGAGACAATGACAACAGAAGAGATACCGCTAAAGTAAGTAAATGTACTTCATTAAATTCAACCACTAATAAAAATTAAGTCTTTTAAATTTGGCAGGAAAGACTTGAAACTTGAAAAAGTAGCACCGACTGAATGATAAGAGTTTTTTAAGTGGTTCTGGTGACGGACAGACCTCAGGATCTCCTCTCACACACGTCTGGTGCTTAGTTCTCTATAATAGTTGAGATAATCTACATTTCCAGTGAAAGAACAGAGTCTCTCCTCTAATACCGGTCTGTGTGGAGGAAAACTTGACGACGAAGGGCGGTCTTTCGAGACCTTCTCAGTGTATTGGAAGCTGCCTTTCACGGACACCTTCTGATTCCTGCAGAGGAAAGATGGAATTCTTTATTTTGAAGACGTCTCCAAATAGTGGATCGAGTTCATCGACTCTTTCTCATGGTCACATATTCACACAACTCCTGGAGCATTTTCTATGCTTTTTACACTCTTTCAAACCATGTTTTCTCTTTCTGCTCACTGATCTGGGGTATTAACAAAGCATTACATACAAAAGATCATTTGACTGTTGGTGTTTTGTTTTTGCCCTTTTGTGTTTTACCTGTAGAGGAAGAGGTATCTCTCCTTATGGCTCATGAATTGGAAGATGCTGGAACCCAGGGGCAGGGGCTCACTGACGATGTAGCTGAACTCAGTAGTACCTCTGGGGAAACACACACACACACACACACACACGAACAGAGAGACATATACATACGTTTTGTTTATCTTGAATCATAATGTGAGTTCATGATCTGTCAAACTTTTTACAAACTTCTACCAAAGGTCACCATTAGTGCTGCAGCATTTGGAAAACACAGCTTTTATATTGATTGATATTGCAATTCCAATATGAAAGGAAATATATGAATTGATTATAGTATGAAGTGTATCTGTATGAAGTCAATAGAATACTGTTTGTAGGCCAGGACTTCTCCACAATACTTCATTCAGATATTTTCACTCGTTTTGCCAAATACTGCGATTACTGAGATTTGGATATTGCAGTAGTCAAGATAACATTTTGATGAAGGAAGCAGCCCTCACAGTCTGCGTGTCTGTGTGTTAGAATACTGTGTTTGCTCTTTATAAGTCTTACTTGTTAACAAGATCCATGAGACTTTGGTGCACCTGCAGTTCTTCGTCTTGGAGCCCCTGGATCAGAATGATGTCATAGCGAAGGACAATCTGAAGAAACATGTAATTCTGATTGGTCAATTCTGACGGAAGTACTAAAGGGAACAGCAGAAGAAGACAGACAGGAAGTGAACACTGAAGGGAACAGCAGAAGAAGACAGACAGGAAGTAAACACTAAAGGGAACAGCAGAAGAAGACAGACAGGAAGTAAACACTAAAGGGAACAGCGGAAGAAGACAGACAGGAAGTGAACACTAAAGGGAACAGCAGAAGAAGACAGACAGGAAGTAAACACTAACGGGAACAGCAGAAGAAGACAGACAGGAAGTAAACACTAAAGGGAACAGCAGAAGAAGACAGACAGGAAGTGAACACTAAAGGGAACAGCAGAAGAAGACAGACAGGAAGTGAACACTGAAGGGAACAGCAGAAGAAGACAGACAGGAAGTGAACACTAAAGGGAACAGCAGAAGAAGACAGACAGGAAGTGAACACTAAAGGGAACAGCAGAAGAAGACAGACAGAAGTGAACACTGAAGGGAACAGCAGAAGAAGACAGACAGGAAGTAAACACTAAAGGGAACAGCAGAAGAAGACAGACAGAAGTCTAGTAAACGCTGCTCATGTTTCCTCAAGTAGCTGAAGATGTTTCTTCATGTGTTTTTATATCTGCATCCTTTCTGAAGCTGCAGCGAGTTTCTCCTGATGGAAGAGTTTGGGGCCGTAGCAACACGTTTGCACCTGCTGGCCACCGTAGTTGTTTAGTGCTGCACTTCAGCGTTATGTTTAAAATTACTATTAACTCACAAAACAATGATTGTTTTCCAAGAAAAGGAAACTTAAACAGGAAGTGGGTTACGATGTTTCACTTTCCAGGATACAGTCAAAACAACGAAGAACAAATAAGTATTGGATACCAAATTGAGTTTCAGACCTCTTTGATGGTGTTCATCACAAAAACATCTTTGGATTTTTTGGGTCCAAAGTTTTCGATGTTGAAGGCTCCAATCCGCAGACAGGAGGTCACATGCAGCAGGGCCAAGAAGAGACCCAGAGCACAAAGCAGACGCATCCTGGGACTAACAGAGACATCTTTTTAAAATACTTGGTAATCAAATCAAACATTTATTTATATTGCACTTTTCAAACACAAAGGTACCTCAAAGTGATTCGTTGGTTTTCCCACAATGTCCTCTTTGGGTCAAAATGCAGTTATTATATTAAGAATATTAAATATTTGCTTTAACTGATTGGTAATATCACGAAACAAAAGTGAAATCTATTACAACATATTGTAATAGATTTCAGTGGTCTTAGGAGGACGGGGTAGTGGTGTCAGCCTATGTGTTATCAACAGATAAAAAACTATTAAGGAGCCAAACAAATACTTTCCCTTACACACTTTCATTGCTTAAGCAGAATATATTCAGTGGTGTAAAATAACTAAGTAGATTTACTCAAAGACTGTACTTAAGTACAATTTTGAGGTACTTGTACTTTACTTGAGTATTTCCATGTTATGCTACTGTGTGTACTTCCACTCCACTACAGTTCAGAGGTAACTGGTGTACTTCTACTCCACTACATGTATTTAATCCCTTTAGTTCCTTCACAGATGTGGATTAATGATGTGAAATATAATCAAGTGTTAAATCAGACTTTAGTTCCACCTGGAGTAAATCCTCAAGCTACCCTGCAGTATACAAGTCATTCAAACTAGCTGCACCTTTACCAGCTTTGAGAACACTTTCATGATCAATCATTATAAAACATATCATATATATTATTCTGAAATGGACCAATCTGCACAACGACTACTTTTACTGTCGCTACTTTCACTATTTTTGATGATAATACTTTTCTACTTTCACTTGAGGAACATTTTGAATGCAGGACTTTCACTGTAACAGAGTATTCCTACACTCTGGTACTTCTACTTTTACTCAAGTACAAGATCTGAGTACTTCTACTTTTACTCAAGTACAAGATCTGAGTACTTCTACTTTTACTCAAGTACAGATCTGAGTACTTCTACTTTGACTCAAGTACAAGATCTGAGTACTTCTACTTTCACTCAAGTACAAGATCTGAGTACTTCTACTGTACTTTTACTCAAGTACAAGTTCTGAGTACTTCTACTTTTACTCATGTACAAGATCTGAGTACTTCTACTTTTACTCAAGTACAAGATCTGAGTACTTCTACTTTGACTCAAGTACAAGATCTGAGTACTTCTACTTTTACTCAAGTACAAGTTCTGAGTACTTCTACTTTTACTCATGTACAAGATCTGAGTACTTCTACTTTTACTCAAGTACAAGATCTGAGTACTTCTACTTTTATTCAAGTACAAGATCTGAGTACTTCTACTTTCACTCAAGTACAAGATCTGAATACTTTTACTTTTACTCAAGTACAAGATGTGAGTACGTCTACTTTTACTCAAGTACACGATCTGAGTACTTCTACTTTTACTCAAGTACAAGATCTGAGTACTTTTACTTTTACTCAAGTACAATATCTGAGTACTTTTACACAAGTACAAGACCTGAATACTTCTACTTTTACTCTCAAGTACAAGATCTGAGTACTTCTACTTTTACTCAAGTACAAGATCTGAGTACTTCTACTTTTACTCAAGTACAAGATCTGAGTACTTCTACTTTTACTCAATTACAATATCTGAGTACTTCTACTTTTACTCAAGTACAAGATCTGAGTACTTCTACTTTTACTCAAGTACAAGATCTGAGTACTTCTACTTTTACTCAATTACAATATCTGAGTACTTCTACTTTACTCAAGTACAAGATCTGAATACTTCTACTTTTACTCAAGTACAAGATCTGAGTACTTCTACTTTTACTCAAGTACAAGATCTGAGTACTTCTACTTTTACTCAATTACAATATCTGAGTACTTCTACTTTTACTCAAGTACAAGATCTGAGTACTTCTACTTTTACTCAAGTACAAGATCTGAATACTTCTACTTTTACTCAAGTAAAAGATCTGAGTACTTCTACTTTTACTCAAGTACAAGATCTGAGTACTTTTACTCAAGTACAAGATCTGAATACTTCTACTTTTACTCAAGTACAAGATCTGAGTACTTCTACTTTACTCAAGTACAAGATCTGAGTACTTTTACTCAAGTACAAGATGTGAATACTTCTACTTTTACTCAAGTACAAGATCTGAGTACTTCTACTTTTACTCAAGTACAAGATCTGAGTACTTTTACTCAAGTACAAGATCTGAATACTTCTACTTTTACTCAAGTACAAGATCTGAGTACTTCTACTTTTACTCAAGTACAAGATCTGATTACTTCTACTTTTACTCAAGTACAATATCTGAGTACTTCTACTTTTACTCAAGTACAATATCTGAGTACTTCTACTTTTACTCAAGTACAAGATCTGAGTACTTCTACTTTTACTCAAGTACAAGATCTGATTACTTCTACTTTTACTCAAGTACAATATCTGAGTACTTCTACTTTTACTCAAGTACAATATCTGAGTACTTCTACTTTTACTCAAGTACACGATCTGAGTACTTCTACTTTTACTCAAGTACAAGATCTGATTACTTCTACTTTTACTCAAGTACACGATCTGAGTACTTCTCCCACCTCTGAATTTATTTGTAAATCAAAAGGTACTCACGTTGAAGTGTCTTGAGTGTGATATCAGCTCAGCTCACAGATCCTCCAATGCGTTGTCGTAAAGGTCTGAATTTGGAAAGAGAGAAAGAGAGAGAGTAAAACTCAATGTGGAGAAAAAATACGTTTCAGGCCAATTTCATTAGGTTACACTCCTTGCATTTTGTTTTAAATCATTTAACACAGACATTGTGTAAGTGTTGTTGTAATACTCATTGAGGCATTTACTATCTGTCATTATAATTCTGAGACACCTCTATATATACTGTACTATACACATTTAAACATCATTATATAAATATTTATATTTTTTGTATTCAAAATAGAGCAACTGTCATTCAACCAATTTTACTTTAAATGTAGTATTCTGATTTACTAATTTGTAATAAATTAAATAAAAAAACCTCTTCTTTGTAGTGTATGATGCATGCAAAAAAATGTCATTTAACCCTTAGATACATAAGTGGGTCTTTTTTGACCCGGTGAGGTGGTATTCTTCAAGTATCTTTGTAATTACATTATTTTATCATTTCATATTCCAGCTATTCCTCAAAAAACATGTTTTGGATATCATGCCATTCAAATTTAAATTTAAATGTTATACATTTTAAGAAATTGTAGTTTTTGTATTACTAACCCAAGCTTCCATAAGTGGGTCAAAAATGAACCGCATGCATTTTCTATGGGATTTCGTTTTTTTTTCAAAATGTAAAAAAAATGTCTAAAATTCTAAATAGTGAAAAATTAAATAAAATATTTTTAGTGTGAACCAAATATAATACTTAATATTATACAAGTGATCTTTCTTAACCAAAATGACAAAAATGGCATAAAACACATATTATTCTAATACGGGTCCTTTTTGACCCACTTATGGAAGAGTGTGGGGCCCAGGCACTCGGGCATCTAAGGGTTAAGATGTTCTATGATAGATGAGTATTTTCTGTTGTAGCCTGTTCTCTATTCTTCCCAGTAGGTGGCGACAAAAAGCACGTTTTATCCCCAGAAGAAAACGCCTTACGTGCTACGTCATCACGCAGCAGCCACAACCCGGAAGTAAACACCCAGTTGTTATCTTGAAGCTAGTTTTTATCAGCACATGTATCATCGACAGATATAATGAAACAGCGGGGAATAAAGCGGTGTTTTATCATGCTGGTTCCGGAGTAGAGACTGAGTCGACAGAGGCTTCGGGAGATTTCATTCTCCTTCACTTTCCTCCGGTCCGAGAGCTGAAACAAGGTACGTGTTAGCTTAGCATCAGGAGCTAACGGTGGCTAACGAGCTGTTGTTGTTGTAAATATCAGATATAATACTTCACTGTCAGTTATAATGTGGGACTGAGGGAGTAGGGTTTCATAAGAGTCGAGTCGCCAGGTTGCTAAATCGATACTTTATTAATCCCTAATATGACAGCAGTGTGTTTCAAGTATTTACAAATCCACTATCATTCAGTATCTAAATACACAATATTAAGAACATACGGAATAAAGTGAATACATTATACAATCTCACTAATCCAGTCTGTTATTACCAAGTAGGTTTTTACTCATACGAGACCTTTGCTTTGCTATAAATGGTGCAAACAAAGACACTGGAAGAAGAACACATTCAACAATAGTACTTTAGTATAAAAGCAATTTTAGCCCGTTTTTATTGGGTTTTTCGAACTACTAAAACGTGTTATTCGATGACATAGAGTTTTACTGTTGGAAATATAAGATAAAAGCAGTTTAGGGTCGATACGTCAAGCTAGATCTCTCAAAGATCCCTCTTACTATTCTTTTTTATTATTGCTTGCCTTTTTTACCTGCTATGCACCTGTTGCTGTAATAATGTTAGATTATTACTAATAAAGGAATTCAGATTATTATAAAAGCTATAAGACAATATATATATATAAGACAATATGTACACAACATATAATAATGTGAGATACAAGTACAAATACAAGGTTGGCCTGGTTGCTAATTAGCTGTTTTATATAGTTGATAGAACATCTGACTGTTGCTGATTTAGTAAAAGGTGTAAACAGCGGATAAATACAAGCAGACATTTGTGAGTTCATTTTAAATGGACAATATCAATGACTCGTTAAAAAAAAGAAGATTTGAATTCTGACTTTTATCTGATCATAATACTTTAATCTTTTTTTTGGATGTGTACTTATTTGTGGTGCTGGGCGGTAAACCGTTTCTTACCGAATACCGTGATCTTTATACCGTATAATATTCACTTTTTATAAACCGCTCGAGTGGTGCGGCAGTGAAATGAGTCCCCAGGCCTTTCTGACCGGACAACCATCCCATAATTATTCTCCGTAAAACAACAAAGCTCTCTCTGCCGCCTCTCTCTCAACCAAATGCAGATTTTCCCTGTAAAATGTTAAAGTGAGTACTTCTACTTTCACTCAAGAACAAGACCTGAGTACTTCTACTTTTACTCAAGTACAAGATCTGAATACTTCTACTTATACTCAAGAACAAGACCTGAGTACTTCTCCCACCTCTGAATATATTTTTTTATCAAACGGCACTCACGTTGAAGTGTCTAGTGTGTGATATTAGCTCACAGATCCTCCAATGTGTTGTCGTAAAGGTCTGGATTTGTAAAAAGAGTAAGAGAGAGAGTAAAAATCCTGAAAAAAATGCAGATTTTCCCGTAAAATGTTAAAGTGATTCCAGAAAACAATATTTCTGTTCCTCAAAAACTGTATAATTCCTCCAGAAATATGAGTATCAAACAGATCGTCAGACGGCAGAGACAGCTTGGTTTTACGGAGAATAAATATGGGATGGTTGTCCGGTCAGAAAGGCCTGGGGACTCATTTCACTGCCGCACCATTTGAGCGGTTTATGAAAAGTTAATATTATACTGTATAAAGATCACGGTATTCGGTAAGAAACGGTTAACCGCCCAGCACTACAAATAAGTACACATCCAAAAAAAAGATGAACGTATTCTGATTCTGAATTGCCTTGTGTTGAAAAGTGCTGCATAAATAAACGTACCTCACCTTTGTTCCTGCAGGTGTGAATGAGTGACGCTGTGCCGCCCTCAGCTCTCAGTGAAGTCCAGCTACGCTTCCTCTGCCACGATGACATAGAGAATGTCAAGCTGCTCTGTGGGGACTGGTTCCCGATCGAGTAAGGATTTATACCCTCTGGTCGTCTGGAAGGGCTGGAGTTTGAAGCGTTTAATCAGATCTCAGTCCAAAATGTGTTAATGCAAATGAACATGAGCGGTCCTCCTACGAGACGCACACGTTACTATTTTATGAAGGCACTAAGATCCTTCATTTTCATACGTTCACCTGGTCATTATAAGCGTTCTGTGTGCTGTAATTTACCCATCGTTCATCAAAGATATGACTCGTATATTACATTTACTAGAATGTACTACTATTATATTTGAACCAATACTTGTAATTGTTTAATAATTGCTACCCTTACTTCTAGAAGTAGGAATCTTTTTATTTGTATTCCCAAGTTATAGGGTCAGTGGATGTTTAGAGAGATGCCAAAAACATTTAGACATTTATTTTATAGCTGTTTCCCAGAAACCACACGAAACATTACCAAAATATATACCCATGGTTTGCTGCGTTCTCTCCAGCATTCTGAAGTGAGATACTTGTTTGGTGTGGGAGGCGCCGGGCGGCTGTGGGGATACTCACAAGCCCCCGGTTGGGTGCTTCTTTGTTGGAGTTTACCCCAGTAGACGAGAGGGTCGCCTCCCTACGCCTGCGGGTTATGGGGGGGGGAAACTCTGACTGTTGTGTGTGCTTACGCACCAAACAGCAGTTCAGAGTATTCGGCCTTCTTAGAGACCCTGGAAAGACTCCTGAAGGGGACTCTTTAATCTTGCTGGGAGACTTCAACGCACATGTGGCAATGATGGAGACACTTGGAGGGGCGTGATTGGGAGGAACGGCCCCCTGATCTGAACCACAGTTTACCACGGAGCCTCAGTTTCACCGCTGCGAAGCTCCGGGGCTCGCAGTTCACGCGCACGCTCCACTGATCGTGTCCAAATCGTGCACGTTCCGTGTTGTCCTGTGGCAGGCATCGTGGGTTCAATACTCCGAAAAAAATCCCACCAGGCTCCTTTGCCCCTCCAACAGATGGATGTCTTTGTCCTTTTTCCCTTTTCGTCATTTCAAGCGACAAAAACTCTTTTTTTTTGGAAGCCCTCGGCTCGAGTTCAGGGCGTTCCGAGCTTAATAAGGCCGTCAAATGACGGCAAGACGCCCCCCTGGCGGAAACGGTGCTCATAAGTGTACGTGGTACCAGAGCACCCTAGGCAGAAGGTCCATGATCGATTTCGTTATCGTATCATCGGACCTGAGGCCGTATGTTTTGGACACTCGGGTAAAGAGAGGGGCGGAGTTGTCAACTGATCACCATCTGGTGGTGAGTTGGGTCGAGTGGCGGGGGAAGCCTCTGGACAGACCTGGTAAGCCCAAACGTGTAGTTCGGGTGAACTGGGAACGTCTGGAGGAGGCCCAAGTTCAGGAGGCCTTCAACGCACACCTCCGGCGGAGCTTTTCGGCATTCCTGTGGAGGTTGGGGACATTGAACCAGAGTGGGCGGTGTTCAAAGCCTCTATTGCCGAAGCCGCGGCGGGGAGCTGTGGTCTCAAGGTCTTAGGTGCCTCAAGGGGCGGTAACCCTCGAACCTCCTGGTGGACACCGGTGGTCAGGGAAGCCGTCCGACTGAAGAAGGAGGCCTTCAGGGATTTGTTATCCCGGGGGACTCCCGAGGCAGTTGCAAGGTACCGACGGGCCCGAAGGGCAGCAGCCTCAGCCGTGGCCGAGGCAAAGCAGCGGGTGTGGGAGAAGTTCGGAGAAGCCATGGAAAAGGACTTTCGGGCGGCACCAAAGTTGTTCTGGAAAACTGTCCGACACCTCAGGAGGGGGAAGCAGGGAACCATCCAAGCTGTGTACAGTAAGGATGGGACGTTGTTGACCTCAACTGATGGAGTGTTAGGGCGTTGGAAGGAACACTTTGAGGAACTCCTGAACCCGACAACTCCGCCCTCTATGTTAGAGGCAGAGCTGGAGTATGACGGGGGATCAACACCAATCTCCCGGGGGGAGGTCACTGAGGTCGTCAAACGACTCCACAGTGGCAAAGCCCCGGGGGTGGATGAGATCCGCCCAGAAATGCTGAAGGCTCTGGGTGTTGAGGGACTGTCATGGTTGACACGTCTCATCAACGTTGCGTGGAAGTCGGAAACAGTACCGAAGGAGTGGCAGACCGGGGTGGTGGTTCCCCTTTTCAAAAAGGGGGATCAGAGGGTGTGTGCCAATTACAGAGGCATCACACTACTCAGCCTCCCCGGGAAAGTTTACTCTAAGGTACTTGAAAGGAGGGTCAGGCCGATTGTCGAACCTCAGATTGAGGAGGAACAATGCGGATTCCGTCCTGGTCGTGGAACGACGGATCAGCTTTTTACTCTCGCAAGGATCCTGGAGGGGGCCTGGGAGTATGCTTATCCGGTCTACATGTGTTTTGTAGACTTGGAGAAGGCGTATGACCGAGTTCCCAGGGAGTTACTGTGGGAGGTGCTGCAGGAGTATGGGGTGAGGGGGTCTCTACTCAGGGCCATCCAATCTCTGTACTCCCAAAGCGAGAGCTGTGTCCGGGTCCTCGGCAGTAAGTCGGACCCATTTCCGGTGAGGGTTGGCCTCCGCCAGGGCTGCGCTTTGTCACCAATCCTGTTTGTAATATTATTATATTAACTATTGTAAAAACTATGAATATAAATGCTTCACAATCCAGGGGGTTTCCGACCCCACAGGAGCGGCTAACTTTAACACAAACGGATGATTGTTTTACTCTAATGCCTCTGTCTGTTGGCCCTCAGGTACCCAGACTCATGGTACCAGGACATCACCTCCAACAAGAAGTTCTTCTCCCTCGCGGCCACCTTCAGAGGAGGCATCGTGGGAATGATAGTGGCCGAGATCAAAGGCCGGACCAAAGTGCACAAAGAGGTACATCGCTGTTTTTCATTTAGCGCTGAGTCTGTAGAGAAGGTGGCACTGTGTCCCCTTTTCCACTGATATGAGTCCTGTTCTAGCTCCTGTGAACCAGTTGAGATCCAGGTCACTTTTCCTCTCACCAGAGCTGAAATAGATTCGTCTTAACGTCACCGTTTATATCGCTAAACAGCAGCGTGAATATCCCTCAAAACAACAACCAGTTTTTTGTACTGGTCTTAAACTTGGACCCGGCTGTGATAATCCATCCAGATTTGTCCCTGTGATCTCAACTGTAGTTCACTATAGTAAGTCATTCCTATTTAATGCACTTTTTTTACCAAGAAATTGAGTTTAAACTGTTAATTTGACCATAAATGCCAAAAAATACAATTAAAACTACTGGAACGAAGCTGGCTTTCAATGTGTAACCCAGATTTAGGAGGTGAACAATCAAACCAGGCAGAAGAAATACACAGTTAAGGGTCTGAGTGTGCCGCCGTTGTGAAATAAAGTGGAACAGAATCTGTTTTTAGTGGGATAATTAGCTGAGCTACATACGCCTGACTGAGTGTCCTTAACAGGATGACAGAGTATGGAAGAGGATGAACATGAGTGAAAGGACTATTTGATCTCTTTTAAATTAAATTGGACCTTTTAGTGTGTCTTTTGATTATCTCTATGTGGACTAAGGACTAAAGCAATGAGATGCTACTGGACCCCGACCTCAATTTCAAATCCCACATTAACACAATTACTGCCACCTGAAAAACAGAGTCAGACAGATCATTCTTGTCTCAACAAGACCTTGACAAAAATGAATTCACTCCTTTGTTTTTAGCAGGCTTGATTACTGTAAAGGTGTATTTACAGGTCTCTGTCAAAAACTCTTCAACTAATCCAGAACGCCGCTGCCAGAGTCCTGACCAAGACAACAAGAGTAGAAACATCAGCCCAGATCTCAGATCTCTAAACTGGATACCTGTAGCTTACATAATCGATTTTAAAGGTCCCCTATTATACTGTTTCTCATCAATATATCACAGGTCTCAGATATATCCAGAGCCTGTCTCTGATTGGCTGAAACACAAACAGATCATTGCAGCATTACCCATAATCCCCTCTGTTTCAGCCCTGTTTCCAAAGTGCTGATTCTCTGTCTGTTACTTTAGATGAAAATAAGGAGCCCCTCCCCACGCCCCTCTGAGAGACATTTGGTTACAAAGAACTCAATGGTGCTCTAGGAGGAGATTCAGGTGATAAGGGGGGGGGGGGGGTTACCTTGGTTGCTGATTGGCTAATGGTTACACAAGACAAAACATCGTTATGACATCATAAAGTGGCCAAAATCTGATCAGCTCATTTTCAGACAGGTTTTTATAGAAATGGATCAGGAGAAAAAGAGAGAGAATCTTTGTTCCTGAAACTTTCAGAGTCTCTTTACACAGAGGGACACATGTTGATGTAGAAGAGACATGAAGAAGAGGGGACACATGTTGATGTAGAAGAGACATGAAGAAGAGGGGACACATGTTGATGTAGAAGAGACATGAAGAAGAGGGGACACATGTTGATGTAGAAGAGACATGAAGAAGAGGGGACACATGTTGATGTAGAAGAGACATGAAGAAGAGGGACACATGTTGATGTAGAAGAGACATGAAGAAGAGGGGACACATGTTGATGTAGAAGAGACATGAAGAAGAGGAGACACATGTTGATGTAGAAGAGACATGAAGAAGAGGGGACACATGTTGATGTAGAAGAGACATGGAGAAGAGGGGACACATGTTGATGTAGAAAGACATGAAGAAGAGGGGACACATGTTGATGTAGAAGAGACATGAAGAAGAGGGGACACATGTTGATGTAGAAGAGACATGAAGAAGAGGGGACACATGTTGATGTAGAAGAGACATGAAGAAGAGGGGACACATGTTGATGTAGAAGAGACATGAAGAAGAGGGGACACATGGTGATGTAGAAGAGACATGAAGAAGAGGGGACACATGTTGATGTAGAAGAGACGTGGAGAAGAGGGGACACATGTTGATGTAGAAGAGACGTGAAGAAGAGGGGACACATGTTGATGTAGAAGAGACATGAAGAAGAGGGGACACATGTTGATGTAGAAGAGACATGGAGAAGAGGGACACATGTTGATGTAGAAGAGACATGAAGAAGAGGGGACACATGTTGATGTAGAAGAGACATGAAGAAGAGGGGACACATGTTGATGTAGAAGAGACATGAAGAAGAGGGGACACATGTTGATGTAGAAGAGACATGAAGAAGAGGGGACACATGTTGATGTAGAAGAGACATGAAGAAGAGGGGACACATGGTGATGTAGAAGAGACATGAAGAAGAGGGGACACATGTTGATGTAGAAGAGACGTGGAGAAGAGGGGACACATGTTGATGTAGAAGAGACGTGAAGAAGAGGGGACACATGTTGATGAAGAAGAGACATGAAGAAGAGGGACACATGTTGATGTAGAAGAGACATGGAGAAGAGGGGACACATGTTGATGAAGAAGAGACATGAGGAAGAGGGGACACATGTTGATGAAGAAGAGACATGAGGAAGAGGGGACACATGTTGATGTAGAAGAGACATGAAGAAGAGGGGACACATGTTGATGAAGAAGAGACATGAGGAAGAGGGGACACATGTTGATGTAGAAGAGACATGAAGAAGAGGGGACACATGTTGATGAAGAAGAGACATGAAGAAGAGGGGACACATGTTGATGTAGAAGAGACATGAAGAAGAGGGGACACATGTTGATGAAGAAGAGACATGAAGAAGAGGGGACACATGTTGATGTAGAAGAGACGTGAAGAAGAGGGGACACATGTTGATGTAGAAGAGACATGAAGAAGAGGGGACACATGTTGATGTAGAAGAGACATGAAGAAGAGGGGACACATGTTGATGTAGAAGAGACGTGAAGAAGTGGGGACACATGTTGATGTAGAAGAGACATGAAGAAGAGGGGACACATGTTGATGTAGAAGAGACGTGAAGAAGTGGGGACACATGTTGATGTAGAAGAGACATGAAGAAGAGGGGACACATGTTGATGTAGAAGAGACATGAAGAAGAGGGGACACATGTTGATGTAGAAGAGACATGAAGAAGAGGGGACACATGTTGATGTAGAAGAGACGTGAAGAAGAGGGGACACATGTTGATGTAGAAGAGACATGAAGAAGAGGGGACACATGTTGATGTAGAAGAGACGTGAAGAAGTGGGTTTTGCACAATAGGTGACCTTTAAAATGTTATTGCTAACTTATGAAGCATGAAATGGTTTGGGACCCCAATATATGTCCCACATGCTGCTCTGTGACGAGCCGACCAGTCTTACTCATTGTTCCCCGGCTCAGATCCAAACACGCTGACGCTGCTTTTAGTTTTTATTCTCTCCACAAATGGAGCAAACTTCCTGAAAACTTGAAGTCTTCACCAGCTCTGAGTTACTTTAAGTCGAGGCTAGAAACATAACTTTTTCCAGCTGCTCACCCAGAAGTCTTTCACTTGTTTTAGCACCTACTGTATTTACAATGTTGTTTTAAACTATTCTGTCTCTCTTTAATCCATTATGTTTATTTATTGTGTTCCTTTCTTTTGTCTTCTTATACGCAAAGAAATGCCAAAGAAATGTCGTTGTACTTTGTATGATGACAATAAAGATATATTATATTCTGAAGTGTTAACGTTTATGTAAAGCACTTTGCCTCTTTGTCTGAAATGGAGCTATATAACTAATCGTACTTACGTAATAAAATAATTCAATGTAATCTTCCTGATCGGCAGGTACGAGTAATTTGCCTCTCTCACTTGAGGCCTTTGTTCTCGTAGCGCCTGATGTTTGAGACGATTTCCATACGAAGGAGAATTTGCCTAGATAACGAGTTACGTGTGTGTGTGTGTGTGTGTGTGTGTGTGTGTGTGTGTGTGTGTGTGTGTGTGTGTGTGTGTGTGTGTGTGTGTGTGTGTTGTGTGTGTGTGTGTTGTGTTGTGTGTGTGTGTGTGTGTGTGTGTGTTGGTGTGTGTGTGTGTGTGTGGTGTGTGTGTGTGTGTGTGTGTGTGTGTGTGTGTGTGTGTGTGTGTGTGTGTGTGTGTGTGTGTGTGTGTGTGTGTGTGTGTGTGTGTGTGGTGTGTGTGTGTGTGTGGGTGTGTGTGTGTGTGTGTGTGTGTGTGTGTGTGTGTGTGTGTGTGTGTGTGTGTGTGTGTGTGTGATAGACACATGCATTTCCAAACAGAGGGGTCGTATTGTCATACTGATATTCTGTACAAACTGTGAAGTCCACTGAGACAAATGTAACATTTGTGATATTGGGCTATATAAATAAACATTGATTGATTGTGTGTGTGTGTGTGTTAGGATGGAGATATCCTGGCCTCCAGCTTCCGGTGGAAACACAGGTCGCCTACATCCTCACCTGGGAGTGGTCAAAGACTTCAGGAAACATGGCATAGGTACCGTACACACACACACACACACACACACACACACACACACACACAGTCTGTGGTATACGAGGATATTCCACATTGACTCACACACGTGAATTTGACACAAAACCACTACACTAAACTGTACCCTCACTATTCCAGTTGCGCTGTTGGGTAACAGCGCAACTGGAATAGTGGAAATAAGAGCTCACGACATTACCAACATGTGACCCTGGAAATGTAGAGTACCCCAAAGTGAAGCTCAGGGTTGTTTTGATGCTGGCTGTGCTCCTCTGTGATTGGTCCAGGCTCCCTGCTGCTGGACAGCTTGAAGGAGCACATCTCCACCACAGCGCAGGACACTGTAAGGCCATCTATCTGCACGTGCTCACCACCAACACCGGCCATCCACTTCTACGAGAACCGGGACTTCCGGCAGCACCACTACCTGCCGTACTACTACTCCATCAGAGGCGTGCTCAAAGACGGCTTCACGTACGTGCTCTACATCAACGGGGGGCACCCGCCCTGGACCATATTATATCCTTTTGTGGAAGCATTAGCAGTCACAGGCTCTGTGTATATCTGAGACCTGTGATATATTGATGAAGAACAGGATAATAGGGGACCTTTAAACAAGTAAATACAATCAAATCAAAAACATGCAACATACAGTACTGGAAATCTTAATAACAAAAGAAACAATAAAACAAAACAAAAAAGAACATGTTGAAACACAGGCAGTTTTAAGGCCTTTTTAAAGAGGCCTATTCTGCTTCTCCTGTAGTGGTTCTATAGGTTTCTGTGCATGTAAATGGTCTTCAAACCCCTGTGTTCCCTCCGTCTGTTAAACCCTAACTGCCGGACGCAGACCTGCATATGTTTGGCTATTTGCACAATTACCATAAATGGTGTTAATTAGCATTATAGCCGATTTGGACGATATCTGAGTGGCTCTGGGGGTTATTGAAGATGCTCTATCCAAAGATGGCCTCTCTGTGGGCTCACTTTGATTACATTTGGGTTTGGAGGATTTAGGGGACTCATTTGGACAGATGGTCTATTTATTTGAAAAAGGATTGTCCACAGTAGAGGTAATAATGTCCATCGTGTTCTCTCTATGTCCAATGGTCTCAACACTACTCAGCCCACAGAGAGTACAGATATTGCACATTTTCGGGTTGAATCTGCCATTGATGTGTCAGAAATGGATTCAGCATGCTCCAAAACATCTCCCGTGTTCTTCTAGAAGGATCTGTCAAACACAGATCTATGTATTTTAAAGCGATCACGCAGACGTATCAAGTCGTCAAACCGATCATAGAAGTTGTGTTTCAACCTTAATTTAAAACAAATGTCCTCTGGCTGGACGAGAACTCTGCTCCAGAACTTCTCTTGATAACTGGACTTAAACTCACACTGTACATTTTACATTAATACTCAATCTAATATTTAATATTCCATTCCTCACATACTTATGTATATATAATATCCTGCTTTATATTTTGTTACCGTACATTTGTAATTCAACATTTTCTACTTTTTTTAATGCCATTTTTTTTCAATTTGAGATTTTTACATTTTGGAGTGTTTATTTCTAGTCTTTTAATTTGTAATGTACCATGCCAATTGCGGTGGAAATGTACCGAGACAAACCAGTGAATAATCATGAAATGGTGAGGAAATCTTTCTGTTATTCTGAAATGAAGATTCTTGGAATAAGACGGTCTTTTAGGGAGTTTATTCTTGCGAGAAGGTAAATCGTCACAGAGGTTCAAGCAGTGAAGTACAAAAGTCAGAAGGTCTTCAGAGGATCTTATATTCACATTTTCACACCAAGAATAGAAGAGGAGGGGCTGAGACAAACAGAAAAGATAATCATACTATATATAGGATTCTTTAAAACACGTCTTCTAGCAAATGGAGAAACATCACGTCTACTAAGACCACTAACCTTCAACACTGAATAGCTCTAACACTATTTACCACTCATTCAGGTTATTGCTGCTGCTGCTGCCTGTTGTGAGAAATAGCTTGTTAAAGAACAGATGGGGAACTTTAAATGCTCCCTTAGTTTGATACCATTTTCCATTACACACGTCTTGTTTTGCTGCGGCAACGCAAAAAGTACTTCTTATCTTATCTATTGAGATGATTAGATTTTGGAATGTTTATTTCTACTCTTTGAATCTCTCTAACGTACAATGCCTTGTCTTTTTATGCTGAAAGTCCTTGTCATCCTCCTTAACACCTGTCCACGGACTACATCCAGCACCTGGGCTCGGCGCTGGCCGGCCTGAGCCCCTGCTCCATCCCTCAGAGGCTCTTCAGGCACGCCCAGGCTCTGCTGCGCTCGCTGCTGCCCTGGTCCAACATCGCCTCCAAGACCGGCATCCAGTACTCCAGAACCATGTGACCAGCAAGGTGGGGGACGCGCTTTCATATCAGTTTAATATTCCATCTCTCACATACTTATGTATATATAATAACTTGCTTTATATCTTGTATTGTTAAATTGTAAATTCAACATGTATATTTTCTACTTTCTTGTTTATTTCTAGTCTTTTCATTTTGACTGTACAATGCCTTGTGTTTTTATGCTGCTGCAACACAAACATTTCCCAAATCGGGATCAATAAAGTACTTCTTATCTTATCTCATATAGGGGGGAGGGTATTGTGGCCCTAGCTGCACTCAACTAAATCAGAATCAGGTTTATCACAGGTAGGTTGACACGTACGAGGAATTTGACTTGGTGTCGTGGTGCTTACATCAAAGTAAAACAAGAATTAAAAACACAGATAGAAAACTATTTTAAGAAATCTACAAATTCTATCATTTAGCCTTTTAGCCTTGACCGGCATCCAGTGCTCCAGAACCGTGAGACCAGCAAGGTGGGGGACGCGCTTTCATACAGGGGGAGGTATTGTGGCCTCGGTAGGGCTGCACTCAACTAAAGATCTTTCTAGTCTGCGATTCGGGCGATTAGTCGACTAATCGTTGCACGTTTAGAATCAGAATCAAGTTTATTGCCAGGTACGTTTACACATAAAGATATATTTACACGTTTATGATATTCAAATTCAAAGGTATTATTGTCATATGAAATTCTTCTGACCTGATACATGAAAGTAAAACTAACAATAAAAACACAGATAGAAAACTATTTTTAATATGAGTATAATGTGGGTTTAATATGAGTATAATGTGGGTTTAATATGAGTATAATGTGGGTTTAATATGAGTATAATGTGGGTTTAATATGAGTATAATGTGGGTTTAATATGAGTATAATGTGGGTGTAATATGAGTATAATTTGGGGGTAATATGAGTATAATGTGGGGGTAATATAGTATAATGTGGGTTTAATATGAGTATAATGTGGGGGTAATATGAGTATAATGTGGGTTTAATATGAGTATAATTTGGGGTAATATGAGTATAATGTGGGTTTAATATGAGTATAATGTGGGTTTAATATGAGTATAATGTGGGTGTAATATGAGTATAATGTGGGTTTAATATGAGTATAATGGGGTTTAATATGATTAATGTGGGTGTAATATGAGTATAATTTGGGGGTAATATGAGTATAATGTGGGTGTAATATGAGTATAATGTGGGTTTAATATGAGTATAATGTGGGTGTAATATGTATAATTTGGGGAATATGAGTATAATGTGGATTTAATATGAGTATAATGTGGGTAATATGAGTATAATGTGGGGGTAATATGAGTATAATGTGGGTGTAATATGAGTATAATGTGGGTGTAATATGAGTATAATGTGGGGGTAATATGAGTATAATGTGGGTTTAATATGAGTATAATGTGGGTTTAATATGAGTATAATGTGGGGGTAATATGAGTATAATGTGGGTGTAATATGAGTATAATGTGGGTTTAATATGAGTATAATGTGGGTTTAATATGAGTATAATTTGGGGGTAATATGAGTATAATGTGGGGGTAATATGAGTATAATTTGGGGGTAATATGAGTATAATGTGGGGTAATATGAGTATAATGTGGGTGTAATATGAGTATAATTTGGGGTAATATGAGTATAATGTGGGTTTAATATGAGTATAATGTGGGGGTAATATGAGTATAATGTGGGGGTAATATGAGTATAATTTGGGGGTAATATGAGTATAATGTGGGTGTAATATGAGTATAAGTGGGTTTAATATGAGTATAATGTGGGTTTAATATGAGTATAATGTGGGGGTAATATGAGTATAATGTGGGTTTAATATGAGTATAATTTGGGGGTAATATGAGTATAATGTGGGGGTAATATAATATGTGGGGGTAATATGAGTATAATGTGGGGGTAATATGAGTATAATGTGGGGGTAATATGAGTATAATTTGGGGTAATATGAGTATAATGTGGGGTAATATGAGTATAATTGGGGGTAATATGAGTATAATGTGGGGGTAATATGAATATAATTGGGGGTAATATGAGTATAATGTGGGGTAATATGAGTATAATGTGGGTTTAATATGAGTATAATTTGGGGGTAATATGAGTATAATGTGGGGGTAATATGAATATAATTTGGGGGTAATATGAGTATAATTTGGGGTAATATGAGTATAATGTGGGTTTAATATGATATAATTTGGGGTAATATGAGTATAATGTGGGGGTAATATGAGTATAATGTGGGGGTAATATGAGTATAATGTGGGGGTAATATGAGTATAATGTGGGTAATATGAGTATAATTTGGGGGTAATATGAATATAATTTGGGGGTAAAATGTGGGGATCTAGCTGCCCCCCCCCCCCCCCCACTGTGGAGCCTTGCCCCCCCCCCACTGTGGAGCCTTGCCCCCCCCACTGTGGAGCCTTGCCCCCCCCACTGTGGAGCCTTGCCCCCCAAGCTGCCCCCTAACTTTTGTGTCCCTAAAACTGTACTTGTAGAAACAACCTACACTTTGTCCACAAGCCTCTGAAGCAACGAAACAAGCAGTACATTCATTAAAAGTGAATCATTTTAATATCATCAACTTAGGCCCGTTAAAAACGCAGCTACGGCCCTGCATTAAATGAAACCATACATCCTTTACCGTCAAACTGGGTCTGAACACAGCTGCCTGTGTGCGCTTGATCAATACTTTCTGAAGTTATCTTTATGATAGGCTACTTATCAGCTACATGGCCCTAACGAGTAAAGTTAGACACGCATTCGTACCAGAGCTTTTCACAATTAGACTCTTGCAGGCCAGAGTAGCTGGAGTGAGTCAACAAGAACACAAAGACATATCTGAGAAGAGACCAGGAGGGTCAGAGCAGGAGGAAGAGGAGGAGATGAAGAGACCAGGAGGGTCAGAGCAGGAGGAAGAGGAGGAGATGAAGAGACCAGGAGGGTCAGAGCAGGAGGAAGAGGAGGAGATGAAGAGACCAGGAGGGTCAGAGCAGGAGGAAGCCAGGAGGAGATGAAGAGACCAGGAGGGTCAGAGAGCAGGAGGAAGAGGAGGAGATGAAGAGACCAGGAGGGTCAGAGCAGGAGGAAGAGGAGGAGATGAAGAGACCAGGAGGGTCAGAGCAGGAGGAAGAGGAGGAGATGAAGAGACCAGGAGGGTCAGAGCAGGAGGAAGCCAGGAGGAGATGAAGAGACCAGGGGGGTCAGAGCAGGAGGAAGAGGAGGAGATGAAGAGACCAGGAGGGTCAGAGCAGGAGGAAGAGGAGGAGATGAAGAGACCAGGAGGGTCAGAGCAGGAGGAAGCCAGGAGGAGATGAAGAGACCAGGAGGGTCAGAGCAGGAAGAAGAGGAGGAGATGAAGAGACCAGGAGGGTCAGAGCAGGAGGAAGAGAAGGAGATGAAGAGACCAGGAGGGTCAGAGCAGGAGGAAGAGGAGGAGATGAAGAGACCAGGAGGGTCAGAGCAGGAGGAAGAGAAGGAGATGAAGAGACCAGGAGGGTCAGAGCAGGAGGAAGCCAGGAGGAGATGAAGAGACCAGGAGGAAGAGGAGGAGATGAAGAGACCAGGAGGGTCAGAGAGCAGGAGGAAGAGGAGGAGATGAAGAGACCAGGAGGGTCAGAGCAGGAAGAAGAGGAGGAGATGAAGAGACCAGGAGGGTCAGAGCAGGAGGAAGAGGAGGAGATGAAGAGACCAGGAGGAAGAGGAGGAGGAAGAGGAGGAGATGAAGAGACCAGGAGGGTCAGAGCAGGAGGAAGAGGAGGAGATGAAGAGACCAGGAGGGTCAAAGCAGGAGGAAGAGGAGGAGATGAAGGGACCAGGAGGGTCAGAGCAGGAGGAAGAGGAGGAGATGAAGAGACCAGGAGGGTCAGAGCAGAAGGAAAGGAGGAGATGAAGAGACCAGGAGGGTCAGAGCAGGAGGAAGAGGAGGAGATGAAGAGACCAGGAGGGTCAGAGCAGGAGGAAGAGGAGGAGATGAAGAGACCAGGAGGGTCGAGCAGGAGGAAGAGGAGGAGATGAAGACTCACAGCAGCTCAATCTAGCAGCTCTTAGTGTTCACACATATTGAAATGTGTTGCTGCACAGGTCACCTGCAGCTCTCTAAGAGATGGGTGATCTGTGTACTTCATTATAACTAAGTACTCTGACTGTACTCACAGTAAACAGAGTTCTAGCGTATCCTGAGTACTTTCTGCTGTGTTATACTATATGTGAGTTAGTTTGTCTGAACACCTTGTTTCTCTTGTGCATTAAGAGCACTTGTGTTAGGCCATGATTTAACAATAAATAGGTTATATATTCAGTATAAAATACCACGTACTGTCCACCCTCCCATGCCACCCTGGCATGACCTTTTGCCCCCCTTTGCCACCCCATGTAAAATGTTCTAGAACCGCCACTGTGTGGGGGTAATGTGAGTATAGTGTGGGGGTAATGTGAGTATAATGTGGGGGTAATGTGAGTATAATGTGGGGGTAATGTGAGTATAATGTGGGGGTAATATGAGTATAATCTGGGGGTAATGTGAGTATAATCTGGGGGTAATATGAGTGTAATATGAGTATAATGTGGGGGTAATGTGAGTATAATGTGGGGGTAATGAGAGTATATGTGGGGTAATATGAGTATAATATGAGTATAATGTGGGGGTAATATGAGTATAATATGAGTATAATGTGGGGGTAATGAGAGTATAGTGTGGAGGTAATAGAGTATAATGTGGGGGTAATAGAGTATAATGTGGGGGTAATGAGAGTATAATGTGGGGGTAATGAGAGTATAATGTGGGGGTAATGAGAGTATAATTTGGGGGTAATATGAGTATAATGTGGTGGTAATAGAGTATAATGTGGGGGTAATAGAGTATAATTTGGGGGTAATAGAGTATAATGTGGGGGTAATTAGGGTTTAATTAAAACATGTATACCCTAAGTGGGCAATGTATCTTTAAAAGTTTAAAAAGAGTCGCATTTTGTGGGAAAAAAGCAATGAAATCATCTTCCGTAATATGTACATGTTGTCGCCCAGTAAAGGGTTTATTGATGTCTAAATCTCTCTCTTCTGTTTGTGTTTTACAGGAGGGCACCTCCTCAGTCTTCCCCTGAACACGCCGAGATGTACAAGCACACTCACATCTCCATGATACTAGGTTATTATTCCAGAATCCAGATTGAAAACACGTTTGGGTGATTTGACACTGACAGACGCTGTGATCGGGAACTCTTTGAAATACTCTAATATCCCGTATGTACTCCTCTATCCCTAAACTAAAGTTACTGTGTGTACCCAGGTCGTAGATATGATGTGAAAAGGAAACACACACCACACACACACACACACACACACACTCACTCACACTGGGAGAGACTCATCCTGTCCACCACTGTCACAGAGACTATGTATACTGTTTGTATATTATATATACTAAGATATATATATATAAAGTTCTGTCTATTCTATGCTGTCGGTAGTTCAAACATCCCGTCTCCTTTAGTCCTGAGTCAATTCCACTTTGTAAAATAGAGACTCGAACACAGCGTGTGGATCTAGCTATGCTAACATGCTAGTAGGGTAGAGTAAAGCTAACGATACGCAGGGAACATCTTAGTAGAAATTGGATTGTTCTCGTTAAAAAAAGAACCCGTTACGGTCTGATCAGCTGTGTGTCTGGAAGTCTTACGGGAAAACACGATCAACACTCAAAGTCCTTCCACATGCTTTCCAAATGTTCCCCATGTGTAAATCAAACCAGAATGTGCTAGAGGGGGGGTGGTCTTCATTTTAAGAGGTTTTAAAACTGTCTTGTCGGTTGCTGCTAATGTAAAAGAAATGTCCGTTTTTTGTTTGTCCGGATTTTAAATTAAAAAGCAGAGATTAGATTTTCACCTCGGCCCTTAGAAGAGATTAGAAAGCAACGCTCACACACACACACACACCTTGCGTGCCAGTGTGCGCACAGGTGTGTGTGTGTGTGTGTGTGAGAGATACAAACAGGTAACGATTCCCCAACATGTGGACTTTGTAGTTTCTTAATTGTATGGCTTTCTGTTGCACCCTATGAGGCGAAATGGATTTTATACAGGGCTGAGCACTGAAGAGGGTAACTGTGTGCATCGATGGATTGTTAGAGTTCTCCCTAGGCTGGTGACTCAAAAGTAAATTCAGACTTTGTGTATGCAATAAACGTGTTTTATCTGATTGATTGAAAGGTGACCGACCTGCTGTCTGATTATTTATATCATCATAACCTTTTGATTGTGATTGTCTTCCTCCGCGTTCTTGTTTTCATTCACGATGTGACAAAGGGAGACTTTCCCGACATATAGATATTGCACTTTCCTTAATTAAATTGGACTTTTGAAATGGTCGAGACGGTCAAAAGCAAGGCAGCAGATTCTAGAAGTACAGGTTCCTTTTAAAATTGCTCTGTCTTGTAAAAAATTGAGTATAAATCAAATGTTTTCAGTAAAATAAATGCAATGTAATAAATTGAAAGTAAAATAAAGTGTAGAATGAGAGGCAGGAGGAAGAGACGAGAGATAGGGAAGTACTCTATACTTCAAATACAACAACTTTGAGTTACTTGGCACTTAGAGGATTCATATTATCAGCTAAAGCAGAATATAAATGGATTTCCTTTTATCAAACCGTTATATTAATTGAGCCGCAGAATTGGAGCTGATGTGTTTTACCAGCATCATATAACACACATTTGCCTCCTAAAGGCAGGGTTGTAGAAGAAAAGTGATATCAGGGCCGTTTCTTCCTATAGGCGGACTGTGCAGATGCATAGGGCCCTCGCGGCCACTAGGGGCCTCAAGCTGAACGTTCAGGTTCAGCCTCCATATATTTGGGGTGAATTAAAGTTATCCGTCTCTATTTGTAGGCAGCCGAGCCCCTCGAGTGCTCGGTGAAGCATTATATGCTTAACAATCTAATGTAGGATATAAACACAACTAAACTGCAAAGCTGTGGCTTGGGTTTTTGGGGATCAATAACGTCCAAATCATCGTTGGGCTGTCAGCCAATGAGGGACGTCTGAGGAAGATGAACAATGTAAATTATACGTTGTTGAGAAAATGCTGCATCTCTTGCATTTATTGACGTCGAGGAGCCTTATTGTTTACCTTTTTAATATCATTTTTTGCAAGTTTCAATTGCTTGGTTTTCGTGAATTTATCCTGTTTTCAGATTGATGCATCTCCACAGATCATCTTAAGGCTTCCCGCCATTGTGGTTACAAACTGTAAACACTTCCAACAGCTAGAAGCGGCCCTGACTGATTTACTCACTAAACCTGAGAAGTGTAATAAAGTAAAGCATTAAGTAAAGGAACTCTCCAGCTTCATGTGACCGCAGGATTTAGAAATGGTTCAACAGGAAACCAGTTAGAATAGAAATGCAGTTCTGTCTCCCTCTGCTGGAAGGGAGCTCATATTTTATTTCATTTAATTATTTTCAGGTTATAGATTATATAAAACATTTATTCTATTTTATTTTAACATTTTATTGCAATTACTTTTTTTTATCATTTCATTTTTACTTAACTTCTAACTACTATATTAATATTTATATATATTTGTATTATTTAAACATGTTATTGCACTTCTTATATAATGTATCCTCATTATTGTTATTAATATTATTGTTATTATGATTAGAAGTCCCTTTTAGTCCCCCTGCGTGTTCTCTACATTATTTACGGTAGTGTTTTGAGCTCGCGCAGCAGCGTGCGTTACGGTCACGCGCTCCCAGGTGACGCCCCTCAGGCTCAGAGAGAGAGAGAAAGTGCTGTTCACTGCTGGACCCTGAACACAACCTCAGACACTGAACGCAACATCAGACCCGTCATTAATTAACGCCGTGGGAACAAACTAACCGTATTTAACTTTATCTTTACTTAAAGTGTATTATTTATCTCATTTGGACGTGTTTCCTGCGGCTCGAGGACACCTGGAAACAAGGTGAGCGATGCACACACAACAAACGGACGTGAACGCAACAAGTATGGTAACCTTATGCACCTTCGATGCACCGCCTCTGACTCCTATCTCTCGGCACTACAATATATTATTTACCTAAGCTAAATAGATTTTTTATTTTAAATTAGCTGTCAACTTCAAGATACGGCACTTCAAGTAGAGCATTTGGGTTATAGAACATTAGTTTTGGAGGTAAAAATTGAATATGTGTTTGCAGGGTCCTCTGTTAAACTTGTCAGTTGCGTTCAAGTGCTCAACATACGGGAACGTTACATCATATGCGCACAAAACCGCTGACATTAGGGTCACAGAGACGACATGAAACACTAATAAAAGGAGAGGTATCAAATAGAATATCTGTTGAAATACACAGTGAGTTTTAATGTACTCTTCCCTCTATTATGGGATGTTTCCTGGGCAAGGACACAACACAGAGAGAGAGTGTGGTGTGTGTGTGTGTGTGTGTGTGTGTGTGTGTGTGTGTGTGTGTGTGTGTGTTGTGTGTGGTGTGTGTTTGTGTGTGTGTGTGTGTGTGTGTCATCCAATTACCTCTTCACAAAAGGTTTTTCTCGCACATTGTGTGTGTGTGTGTGTGTGTGTGTGTGTGTGTGTGTGTGTGTGTGTTGTGTGTGTGTGTGTGTGTGTGTGTGTGTGTGTGTGTGTGTGTGTGTGTGTGTGTGTGTGTGTGTGTGTGTGTGTGTGTGTGTGTGTGTGAGCCCTGTGCAGGCCTGTTGGTTGAAACAGGAAAACCCCAGCGGATGTGTTGGGCAGAGATGAGTGTGTACGTGTGTGTGTGTGATTTCATTTTCATTTAATCGTTTATTTGGCAGGGACAATGCACAGTAATAAACCTTCAAATGTACATACATGATATGCAAAAAGTGCAAAGAGCAAGAGCAGCATACACAAGTATTTACCACATGGCAGTACAATATAGCAGCTACGAGTCTGTGTGTGTGTGTGTGTGTGTGTGTGTGTGTGTGTGTGTGTGTGTGTGTGTGTGTGTGTGTGTGTGTGTGTGTGTGTGTGTGTGTGTGTGTGTGTGTGGTGTGTGTGTGTGTGTGTGTGTGTGTGTGTGTGTGTGTGTGTGTGTGTGTGTGTGTGTGTGTGTTGTGACAAATTAAATATGTAACGAAGACTGAGTTTCAGACAGGAAGTGGTTTTCCCTCCTAACTGCACACAGATGAGTTTTACACAGATACACCGTTTAAATGCATGTTGACCTGCAGCGTGTTCAGTAAATACTTGCTGTCTCTTCTCTCACAAACCCAGTGGAATCTGAGGATTTATTTATAGTTTTATTTCATGCATTCAGTTGTTTTATTCCTGAGTGTGTCGGATGAGAATCGATGGCCTTGGTTCCTTCTGGTTTCCTGAGCAATATTCTTATTTTCACACTAATAACTTCATGCATGTCATCTTCTATCAGATCCAACAACCTTTCCATCGAGTTTAAGATAAGATGGAAATTAATTGGGTCTCTGCATTTGACCCATGGATGTCATTATGTAAAGTGCCTTGCTCAGCGACACCTCGGTAGCACCTGGTCTTTCCGGGATTTGAACCGGTGACCTTCTGGTTCCCAAGCCAAGTGGACATAGCCACCGCCGCCCTGTTTTAGTAACAAAAAGAAATTATTTATTTGAATTTACGCCCACAAACACTGCATTAGGGCTGAAGTCGCTTGACATGAAGATAAACAATAACTAACAAATAAATAAATAAAAACATTTATTTACACTTAATACCTGCCATATATATTCTTTGAATTAAAATGCCTACATTTATTTAATTTTTGGTAAATGTAATGACATTTTTATTAATTTATATAAGCACATTTATATGGATGTCATTTTCTTACTTTCCAACAGTTGCTTATTTCCTTTTTTTATTTGTATGTTGTTACGGCCTGGCTCATAGGCTGCAACAAAGATGGGACACCAGACACGTTCAGTGTAACAACAAGCGTATTCATTTACTATAACAAAAACTAAGGACTTCAAAGAAACCTAATAAATGTGGAAGTCAGTCATCAGTAATGATTGCGTGTATGGTGTGTGAAAATGTGCAGAAACAAAGACGCGGCCGTGTCCAACAGAAGAGTGAGAGGCAGTATGGGTTGGTGTTGGCCTTTTATGTCGACAGGTGTGGCTCCTCAGGTTCAAGAGCCAGCCAGCAGAACACAAAGGCAGAGACCCCTAGTGGAGTGGAGGGGTCCTAACAATGTAATTAATTAATTCCTGTTCCATCTATCGAGCTTTCTATATCAAAACATATTTACCCATTTTCAAAAGCTTTGGAGAATCATACATGGAGAAACCCAAAGAAAATGGATGATTAATGGAGATTGATATACTGATTTATCTGCAGATAGAGTTAGCAGGTGTTTCTAGAAAGATCTAGCATGAGTTCTGTGTCTCTGATCTTGTTTATAAGATATATAAATTCTCTCGAGAACGTTTCGCCCGTATACAAGATGTCTCCTGACGTAAACAACAACGTGACGTCGGAGCTCCGTGAAAACAAAAATGTCTCTGCCGTCTGACGCTCTTTTGATGCTCATAGTTCTGGACGAATTATACCGTTTTTGAGGAACAGACATATTGTTTTCTGGCATCACGTCAACAGGTCAAATCTGCAGACAAAACCCTGGATAGTATTGGCAGTTTAACATTAAATCAGTGGGCTTGTTTTCCAGCTGTGAGCAGATTCCCCATGTCCCTCGGGCAAAGCATTGTGGGAAAATAATGTGCTTCAGCAGCCGCTCAGAAATCTAACTGTATTGTCTTCTTTATTTTTTCTGTTAAGCAAGGCAAGGCACATTTATTTAAATAACCTTTCAACACATAGCAATTCAAAGTGCTTTACAAACATGAAAGACATTAAGAGCATTTAAGAAATAGTGCAGAGGAAACACATTATAAAGTGGCATTTAAAAACACTCATTTAATAGCAAAGTTCATATCAGCAACAATTACTAGACGGTCAGAGTCGATACACATTATAGAGCGGAGCAGTGATGATGTATCTTTGTGATTCGACCCTGAAGGAAGCTGCTGGTTCCCTCGACAAAAAGCAACGGGATTTCTCCACAGGATTTTGGAATATTGTAAAAAAATAAGGTCTGTGGAAAACGAACCTGTTTGATGAAGATGGACTTTTATTAATCCCTCGTGGGGAAATTGTTTCTCTGCATTTGACCCATCCTAGTGTTAGGAGCAGTGTGCTGCCATTTTGAACGGCGCCCGGGGAGCAGTGTAGGGAACGGTGCCTTGCTCAGGGACACCTTGGTAGCACTTGGTCTTGCCGGGACTTGAACTGGTGACCTTCCAGTTGCCAAGCCAAGTCCCTATCTACTTCGCCATCACCAAATGCACGTTTTGTTCAGTCGGATAATCTCCACATGTCTACCCTACTTTTATAATGTTCTATCATAAATCTAATGTCCAGAAGCAAAATGCTAACGTTATGCTATAAAGGAGCTACAGCCGAGTCCAGCAGCACGACTTCAACGTCACGCCAACTTAAGATCCATATTCAAACATACAGATTCTAAATGGAACCAGTTGAAGCGTTTGTTTGAACAGTTTGCAGGAGGCAGGTACTTGCTTTCAAGCAGAACAGGGCAAACTAACTTAGAGGAGTGTTTACGTGTTCGGCGTAATGACGTACAACGTCCTCCACGACTTCTGTAGTCCTATTCAGCCACTTGGTAACAACCATCGTTTTTCAGACACGTCAGCTCTTCAGAAATCACCAGTGGGGTCACTGCTGATGGATTAATGTCCTAGAACAAAACGTCCGTCTCTTCAATGTGTCTCAACCACAGACCTGATTTCAGATATTTTCCAAAAATTAGTTCAAAAAATCTGTTGACGAGGGAACCGGAAGTGGTAAAATGCTGACTCACTTCCTGGTTTTAGGACTCGTTCCTGCACCACTCTATAGAGAGGTGAAGTCCCTCCCTTTCCGGGGGACCTCCATGGGACCTTATTTCGGAAAAGTATGTATTGAAGTCAATGGAGAGAGAAAGATTATCTTTCGATCCCGTTTGAATTGTGCCACGAATTACACATATGATGTTTGTCAATTTAAAAGATAATTTTGCAAGTCAAAAAAATTTAAAATGTGTCGTAAAACTGTGAAGTAACACTTTTTTGTGTGAAACCGCTCAATGAACTACATCTCCCGTCTCGCACCACACACCAAGACGGCCGTCACGTTGGCACATTTCACTTCTTTCTTTCAGAATGAGGGGAAAGTATTAAAAGAGGTGAAAATCACTCCAAGTCTGGGCATGTTGAGAGCTGTACATACACACAAGGGGAGTTAGTCGGTTCCGTGAGCCAGCATGCGGGACCGGGACTCTGGGATTTGTAGTCTTTCTAGTTGCGTATTTTCATAGTCTTATATTTCAACAGTTTTACGACAAACTGTGACTTTTTTGACATGGAAATTATCTTTTAAATTGACAAACATCATATGTGTAATTCGTGGCACAATTCAAACGGGATCGAAAGATAATCTTTCTCTCCCCATTGACTTCAATACATACTTTTTCAGAAATAAGGTCCCATGGGTCGGAAGTAGATGTGCGGGACTTCGCCTCTCTATAGAGAGCAGTTCAGTAAAGTCATATAAAAGCTGGCAGTATTTCAGTGGTCTTTAGATATTTAGGAGCATTTCAGCTGAAGGGCCACATATTCAAAAGAAGCCAAGTTCCCATAAGATGTCTTCCTGCATTGAAGGGATTCATTGAAAATAGCAACTCGCCCTCCTTTCTTATGCATTCTTTCCTGACTCATAAAGCTAACGTTGGGAGGGGGTTGATTCGCTGTTATTTTTCTTCAATCCAAGTCTCAGTTAAAAACATAAAATCGAGATTGTGCGCAGTGATAAAATCATTGATTAACATTTTCTTTCCTGCCAAAGACCTGACATTTAATAAAGCTAGTTTAAGTTTGTTAAATACAATATCACTCAGATTGACAAGCTGTGGCTGAAGTAAAGCAGTCATGTGATTTAAATCGGATTTTAACGTCCTGCATGACATTTAATTCAGCCTTTCAGACACTGTAACACTTCAGGTGAGAAACTTGGCACCATAACACACACACACACACACACACACACACCACACACACACCACACACACACACACACACAACCACACACACACCATCTGCAGAGTCCAAGTATCTTTCATCATAAATGCCTGGGTTAGCTGTTACTCCACTCTAAAGCCTCGCCATGTTTTTATGGCCTTTTACAGCCGTCAGGTCCTTGTGGAGCTCGTTTTGAAGGTCTTGGTGTTGTTGTGTAATATGATCTGCTTTAAAATCCCCTGTGAGAGCGGCTGTGTGAGATACAGCAAACGAGAATTAAAGAGAGAGAGAGAGAGAGAGAGAAGGAAAAAAAGAGCATGAACAAGTAAACAGTACTACGAGGTTTAATAACGCAGAAGGAGAGTTAGGAGTAGAGGGAAGTCGATGTTTTGTGTTTATGGTTGTTAGCCTGAAATAAGGTCTGTGGTTAACACAAAGTGAAGAGATGTTAACGTCAGTAAATACCCCACTGGTCAATTTCAAAATGGAGGTTGCTAACAAATGTCTAAGTTAGACGACTAAACGTCATCACTCCCAACGTTAGCCGCCTTTAGCTTAGCGGTGGTGACGTGAAGTCATGTGACCGTGCTGTAGTTCCTTTATAGCCCAACATTAGCCACCTTTAGCTTAGCGGTGGTGACGTGAAGTCATGTGACCGTGCTGTAGTTCCTTTATAGCCCAACATTAGCCTCCTTTAGCTTAGCGGTGGTGACGTGAAGTCATGTGACCGTGCTGTAGTTCCTTTATAGCCCAACATTAGCCACCTTTAGCTTAGCAGGTGGTGATGTGAAGTCATGTGACCGTGCTGTAGTTCCCTTATAGCCCAACATTAGCCTCCTTTAGCTTAGCGGTGGTGAACTGAAGTCATGTGACCGTGCTGTAGTTCCTTTAAGCCCAACATTAGCATCCTTTAGCTTAGCAGTGGTGACGTGAAGTCATGTGACCGTGCTGTAGTTCCTTTATAGCCCAACATTAGCCTCCTTTAGCTTAGCGGTGGTGACGTGAAGTCATGTGACCGTGCTGTAGTTCCTTTATAGCCCAACATTAGCCACCTTTAGCTTAGCGTGGTGACGTGAAGTCATGTGACCGTGCTGTAGTTCCTTTATAGCCCAACATTAGCCTCCTTTAGCTTAGCGGTGGTGACGTGAAGTCATGTGACCGTGCTGTAGTTCCTTTATAGCCCAACATTAGCCACCTTTAGCTTAGCGGTGGTGACGTGAAGTCATGTGACCGTGCTGTAGTTCCTTTAAGCCCAACATTAGCCACCTTTAGCTTAGCGGTGGACTGAAGTCATGTGACCGTGCTGTAGTTCCTTTATAGCCCAATGTTAGCCGCCTTTAGCTTAGCGGTGGGGACGTGAAGTCATGTGACCGTGCTGTAGTTCCTTTAAAGCCCAACATAGGGACAATGTTTTCTAAGGTTTCTGCGCTCCTAAGTCTATGAATGAGGGTGAATCATTCATTTGAAAGGATGATTTATTCATGTGACTGTGTTCAGGGAAGAGTAGACCAGTGAACACTTTGTCTTTGATCAAAAATATTCTTTGCCTCATCTTTTGTAATTAACCTAAGAGTTCATGAATATTTAATCCCTTTCAGACGTGCTAAATAATTGCTGTTTTAAGAGCTCTCCTGTGAATCTCTTTCTGATTCAAACCAGCTGAAATACAAGATGTCTGTGTGTCATTTTAACCTTTCACCTTCAATTCCTGCTTCACTGGATTTCCAAATGTCCAAACAACGCTCCCTGTTGCTTTCCACCTCAGTGGGGGATTGTGAAACTCCTAATGATTTGTAAACTATGACATTTACTATATTCCTTCACTTTGTTTTGAAAACGAAATTCACAATTCCTTTCTTGCTTGATCATTGAGTATTAGAGTGTCTTGTTTTGTCCAACAAAGGGAAAAATATGTTATAATGAGCCAATTTTTTTTAAATGCATTAATTTCTCATGATGTGGAAACAGGAAAGAGGTCATGGTATTTTAGCCGCTTGATTGATGGAAAAAAATTGTCACCATCTCATATTTTGTCCATTAATAGACTAGATATGTCAGAGAGAGAGAAGCCCTTTACTGTTTGATGACCTCTTGTTTGTTTTTGCACAAGGTGAATTCTCTCCACAGTAAAACACTTAATGTTGAGTCAGTTTGGCAGTGTGTACACGAGCCAAGTGTGTGTGTGTGTGTGTGTGTGTGTGTGTGTGTGTGTGTGTGTGTGTGTGTGTGTGTGTGTGTGTTTGTGTGTGTGTGTGTGTGTGTGTGTGTGTGTGTGTGTGTGTGTGTGTGTGTGTGTGTGTGTGTGTGTGTGTGTGTGTGTGTGTGTGTGTGTGTGTGTGTGTGTGTGTGTGTGTGTGTGTGTGTGCCTGTGTACAACATTTGCATGTGTTTTACCTGTTTGCCTGAAGGGGAATTCCTCTCCGTCACAGTGAAATATGAGTGGACTGGATTGGCTTCTAAATGTTTCTCCACAACTCTTAAACTCTTCCTTTGTCTTTGTGCAAAGTGAGGATTTGCTGCTTTCTTTTTTATGTCTCTGAACATTAATATTTACAAAGACTTCTGTTAGAGGTCATATTGGATTCTGGGAAGTCATTTATTGACATGATTTTTTCCCCCCTTATAGCCTAACGTTAGTTTTTACTTTAACAAAAAGTGGTGTTGTATGTATACAAAGATTATTTACTGCAATAACACAAAATCCAATGGAAAACTCCCATTGGCTTTTTGTCTTGAGGGAACCAGGGAGACGCTGCCTTCAGGTCCAACACGGAAATACGACATAATTGCACCACTCTGTTGGTGACTAAATATCAGCCTCCAGGGAATAATAACTCTCAGTGGAAGAGGGTCGATGACACACATCACCTGCCTGTGTGTGGTGTGTGTGTGTGTGTGTGTGTGTGTGTGTGTGTGTGTGTGTGTGTGTGTGTGTGTGTGTGTATGTGTGTGTGTGTGTGTGTGTGTGTGTGTTCAGCCTCATGATTAGGTGCATGTTTGAAATACTGGAGATGTTTCATTGACGCACATTGGCGGGTGAGTCATCAAATTATAGGATCAGGAGCATCTTTTTCTGTCTCACACACTTGTCACATTTGGTCCTTGAACACACACACACACACACACACACACACACACCACACACACACACACACACACACACACACACACACACACACACACACCACAGGGCTCAGTATAATAAGTATGTGGTTAAAGTGTTCTTCCTAAGTGCAAAGTAACCAAAAGGTGTCAGATAAATGGAGTAGAAGTATTACGTATAACGAGTACTTGTACCTTTTGGTACTTTAAGTATATTTTGATTCCAATACTATTGTACTTTTACTTAAGTTAGATTTAAATGCAGGACTTTTACTTGGAACAGAGTATTTTTACAATTCAGTATCTCTACTTTTACTTAAGTATAAGACCTGAGTACTTCTTCAGCTCTCTTTCCTTCATGTCATCTCGTCCTCGTTGACATTTCAGTTTTGCTTTTCTTCAGGGAGGAACTGAGTGACCGTGTAAGAAAATAAAAAAGCCTGCAGAGGAAATGAGAGGAATTGGAATGTAAGAGTTTCAGTTCCTCACACTGTCATCCTGTACTGCTCCCTCAAACTTTAGCACACTTTAATCTGTCGTCTCCCACGCCCAACATTAGCCACCTTTAGCTTAGCGGTGGTGACGTGAAGTCATGTGACCGTGCTGTAGTTCCTTTATAGCCCAACATTAGCCTCCTTTAGCTTAGCGGTGGTGACGTGGTGTCATGTGACCGTGCTGTAGTTCCTTTATAGCCCAATTAGCCTCCTTTAGCTTAGCGGTGTTGACGTGAAGTCATGTGACCGTGCTGTAGTTCCTTTATAGCCCAACTTAGCCTCCTTTAGCTTAGCGGTGGTGACGTGAAGTCATGTGACCGTGCTGTAGTTCCTTTATAGCCCAACATTAGCCTCCTTTAGCTTAGCGGTGGTGACGTGGTGTCATGTGACCGTGCTGTAGTTCCTTTATAGCCCATTAGCCGCCTTTAGCTTAGCGGTGTTGACGTGAAGTCATGTGACCGTGCTGTAGTTCCTTTATAGCCCAACATTAGCCTCCTTTAGCTTAGCGGTGGTGACGTGAAGTCATGTGACCGTGCTGTAGTTCCTTATAGCCCAACATTAGCCTCCTTTAGCTTAGCGGTGGTGACGTGAAGTCATGTGACCGTGCTGTAGTTCCTTTATAGCCACATTAGCCTCCTTTAGCTTAGCGGTGGTGACGTGAAGTCATGTGACCGTGCTGTAGTTCCTTTAAAGCCCATCATTAGCCTCCTTTAGCTTAGCGGTGGTGACGTGAAGTCATGTGACCGTGCTGTAGTTCCTTTATAGCCCAACATTAGCCTCCTTTAGCTTAGCGGGGTGACGTGAAGTCATGTGACCGTGCTGTAGTTCCTTTATAGCCCATCATTAGCCTCCTTTAGCTTAGCGGTGGTGACGTGAAGTCATGTGACCGTGCTGTAGTTCCTTTATAGCCCAACATTAGCCACCTTTAGCTTAGCGCTGGTGACGTGAAGTCATGTGACCATGTTGTAGTTCCTTTATATCCCAACATTAGCCTCCTTTAGCTTAGCGGTGGTGACGTGAAGTCATGTGACCGTGCTGTAGTTCCTTTATGGCCCAACATTAGCTTGTTACTTCAGAAATTATAAAGCGGTGTTTAATATGATGAGATTATCCTGATGAACTAAACGTGTAAGAATCATAAACGTTTTATTGACACAAGATTATTTTCTGACATAATCCAAAATCACATGGAGAAATCCCATTGGCTTTTTGTGAGGGAACCAGGGTATCTTGTGTTTTCTTATCTTAACATAGCTTAGATGCTTCTGAAAATGAAAATGATAAGTTATAGGTCAATTATAACTGATTGATGCAACAGAAGTCCTGCAGCAGAACATCAGAGTTCAGGACAGAACTTGCAGCACTTTTACTGGAACATAAATGTGCAACACGTACTGATACAGAAATGTCAAGGACCATCTCTTTACAAATGTTTCTCTTTTGAATACAGCTAGAGATGAAATGATCCTGCAGAAAGTGCCAGAAATGAAACTGTTAAACACTGAATGCATCGAGTGTTTGATCCCGCCTGTGAGAGACTTTGGTCACATGCACACAGATGCTTTTAGTAAACAGATAGATATTAGTAACCCTATTTGGAAAAAACCTGACTCTGATGATGCTAACTAACACAAATAGAAAATAAACAGTGAATATATTTCAAAGTGTTATTAATCTTCTCAGACCTCTGAAGCTCTTACATTTATCTTTTCCCATTTCCTACTATTATATGTAGGCGCGGGGAAATGATGTGGCTCAAGGTCACACAGTTTATTTGTGTGTGTGTGTGTGTGTGTGTGTGTGTGTGTGTGTGTGTGGTGTGTGTGTTGTGTGTGTGTGTGTTGTTTGTGTGTGGTGTTGTGTGTGTGTGTGTGTGTGTGTGTGGTGTGTGTGTGTGTGTGTGTGTGTTTCTGGTATGTGCTGTATCAGCAGGGTCTTTGAGTTGTTTGGTGATTGGAGAGCTTTATTGTGGAAATTCCACTGGACACCAGTACAGACCTGTGTGTGCCTGTGTGTGTGTGTGTGTGTGTGTGTGTGTGTGTGTGTGTGTGTGTGTGTGTGTGTGGTGTGTGTGTGTGTGTGTGTGTGTGTGTGTCCAGTGTGTGTGTGTGTCAGTGTGTGTGTGTGTGCCTGTGTGTGTGTGTGTGTGTGTGTGTGGTGTGTGTGTTGTGTGTGTGTGTGTGTGTGTGTGTGTGTGTGTGTGTGTGTGTGTGTGTGTGTGTTTGGTGTGTGGGCATTTATTTGTAGTTATACCAAAGTAAACAGCTGATTGTATACACCAAAGCACATATGGTTTTAATTCTTTCATCTATCTGATTTTGATAATCAAACTCATTTTACATATATATTTGTAAATAAAATACAGAAGTAACATGCCTTATTGTATGCTTTAATCATTAAGGCAATTAAAGTGAAAAAATAAGAAAAACATGACAAATAATTGTGAAATAATAAAAAACATTAACACAAATTAATGTTTTTTGTGGATATTTAACGCAGGGAAGCTTGATAGTTTACAATAAAGGTACATTTATTCAAACATGTGCACTTATATACATAAACACACATATTTACTGTCCTGCAATATCAAAACCTGTTTCTAATTGAAGTTACCCTCACCCCTAGATTCCACCGGGTCCGTCTGCATCGCGTTACGGCCGCGCCGCGGCGTTCGCAAAGATCGCGGCCACTCTAGTCAATGGGTGCTATTCCACGAGACGCGCCGCGTTACGGCTCAGAAGCGTCCCAGAAGCGTCTCGGCGCTGGGCTCCGCTCAAAATAGGATTCAAGTCTATTTTCGACGCGAGGCGTTGCAGAGGCACCGGGCAGGAAGTGGACCGGCCAGAGCATCCAGTCAATCCCCAAAATAAACTAATTTTGCAGACCCTATCCCTCCGTAGTCTTTCAAGTAGGAGGAGAAATGCCAGCGTTCTCCTCCGGTTAAAGGCGCTGTGTAAATTATATTATAGAATATTATGATGATGAATGCATTTTTTTACCACTAAAATACAGCAACACATCTTGATTCATGTCGTTTATAATTGGAATATTAACATTATGATTAACTTTGTCTGTACAAAGTAGCCTGTCCAGGAAATATGCCCAAATCAACAGAAACTGCGAGCCGGCAGGCAAGACGCTCCGCTTCTGAAAGCTTCTGAAATGCGCCCGGTGGGTTATGACGCCGGAGAGGCCGGACCAAAACCGCGGCGCAGCCCTGACGCGACGCAGACGGACCCGGTGGAATCGAGGGGTCAGAATAATCAGTTTAAAGGACATTTTAATCCCATAAATCTCACGTAGCTCAGAACGCTTTGCAGAGACAGACTTTATTTAATTTAACTTAATATTTTCCCCTGGAGGAAAATCAGACCGCAGCTCGTACGTCACAGAGAGGCTGTGGGTTGAGTTTCCTAAACACATTAGTGTGTGTGTGTGTGTGTGTGTGTGTGTGTGTGTTTCTCTATGGAGACTCTAGGTTGAAACTCCTCCAAACCCACCCTCTATCTCTCTCCGGCATCTCTCCTGCTCTTTTACCTCTTCCTGTTTAACAACTATGATGACTCAGCGTTTCTCAGGCCATCCTGCATGTCTATTCAAATGTTTTTTTACACTTTTCCTCTGCAAGCTGCTGCCTTTAAACCCTGTCCCTTTGCTGCATATCTACTGTGTGTAATGTCTCCTTGAATGTGACGGTACAAATCTGGTTAATGTCTTGATTGGATGTCCGGTCTCTCTCTAATGTGGATGTTTTTAGCGATTCTAGCAGCATAGTTTCCTGTTGATACTCTGATTCATTACGCTGTCCTATCATGTTGTCAATCCGTTTTTAGAGAGGAGTTTCTTTCCCTCCTTATTTTGAATCATTTAGAGCCTAGGTGGTTTTTTATTTTAAATGTTTCTGCATTGGGTAGTTTTTTAAACATTTTTGTAATACTTTAACTACATTTTTCCAACTATACTGACTTTTACTTAATTCATTTCAATGCAGTGCCACAGCGGGGACATCTTCATTTGTAACAGCAAAGTGGCATAGCAGATACATGAACACGAATAAGCTAACATATTCATATCTACAAGAGGAGCACACATTAGTTACACTAGAATAAAGTAGGTGAGTAAGTTCACATCCATGGCTACAAACAACTTTCACTGAAATACGAATACTTTCTACATCGTTTTAGATAACCGTCGTTAAGCGAGTTTCAATTAGACTTTCATACGATTTGTGGATAAACTGAATCAAACTGATTCATGTGAGGGAGAAAATCTATCTAAAAATGACAGTATGCATCGGGGAAACATCAGCAGGAATATAAATCATAGTATTTGTGCACGGCAGCTAAAACATGACCATCATTATGTTCCCTTTAAAGCAGCAGTCGAGAGAAATGTGTCCTCCTCTTATCCTGTCCTCCTCTCTGCAGATTGAGATCTTCCTTATCTTTACTGTTTCTCTTCCTCCTCCGTGTTGTTGTTGTTGTTGTTGTTTTTAAAGCTCATTCTCTCTACATCTCTGCTAATGATCTGTTTCTGTTAAATCAATAATCTGCAGTGTTTTGAGGTGATTCCTGGAGAGCTTGTGCTCGTTAAGACATTATTGAAATTGTGTTTATTAGGGTGTGTGTGTTGTGTGTGTGTGTGTGTGTGTGTGTGTGTGTGTGTGTGTGTGTGTGTGTCCTCCCTCCAGCAGGAAGCATGCAGGCTGTGATTACATTAAGGTTTTCTCTATTGAGTTAAAATGGTTCCCTCGCTCTGTGCTTTGAAAGTCCTTCCTCCTTAAACACAGCCATCAGCGGCTAAAACTCTCTCTGAATATCTAAATAATATAATTAATGGTATTTATTTTTAGCGCGTCTCCAAGTGCTCAAGCGCTTTAAATGACATATAATTGGGCAATGTTCCTTTAAGTATATTTTGATGCCAATATTGTTGCACTAACTGAGTATTTCTACCCCCTCTTTCCTCAGGTGTTAACTCCTTCCTGCTTCCTGTTGAGTGACCCCCCCTCCTCCTCCTCCTTCCTACCCGCCTTTGACTCCGCCTCTTCCGTGATGTCATCTCAGACCACACCCCTACAGGTGCCCCGACCTATGACCCCCCCGCTGCCTTCTCCAGGGTCACCATGCTCTCCGGGGTCACCAGGTAAGTGTTGCATGATGTACTTCTGTGTTGGTCCCTGAAGGCAGCATCTCGTGGTCCAATGGGATTCCTCCATGTGGTTTGGTGTAACGTTGTATTTCTTCCCCTCAGAGTCTCTTCATCTCCCCGCCTACAGACAGAGAGATCGCCCCCCTCCCCCTGAGAGGATACCTCATCCCAGCCCTCTGCCCCCCCAGGAACAGGACCTGCTCAGCGTGAGCACACACACACACACACACACACACGCACACACACACACACACACACACACACACACACACACACACACACACACAGAGATGGCAAAAGTACACACATCCTTTGCTGACTAAACTTCTTAACTCAAGTCAATAGGCACACAATGACTCTAAATAATAATGATCACGACAAATAATGTTTTTCTGTATAATCTGTTTCATTATGTAGTTATTTAGGCAATAAAATCCCAACAAAATATGTAAACAAGAAGTTTTTGGTGTCCCGATGTATCCACAACATGCTCAAAATACTACGATATTGTTTTCCAGCCACATGGTTACATATAAAACTTTGCTGACTACTCTTCCTCACTAACTCTTCCTCACTAACTCTTCCTCTCTAACCCCGGGATTCCGCCGGGTCCGTCTGCGCCGCGGTTTTGTTCCGACCTCCTACAGCGTCAAAACCCCACCAGCGCGTTTCAGAAGCGGAACGTCTTGCCTGCCGGCTCGCAGTTTTTGTTGATTTGGGCATATTCCTGGACAGGCTACTTTGTGCAGACAAAGTTCATAATAATGTTAATATCCAGTTATAAACGACATGAATCAAAGATGTGTTGTTGTATTTTAGTGGTAAAAAATGCATTCATCATCATAATTATTCTATATATATAATTTACACAGTGCTTTAACCGGAGTCGAACGCTGGCATTTCTCCTACTTGAAAGACTACGGAGGGATAGGGTCTGCACAATTAGTTTATTTTGGGGATTGAATGGATTCTCTGACCGGTCCACTTCCTGCCCGGCGCCTCTGCAACGCCTCGCGTCGAAAATAGACCAGCATCCTATTTTTAGCGGAGCCCAGCACCGAGACGCTTCTGGGACGCTTCTGGGACGCTTCTGGGACGCTTCTGGCCGTAACGCGGCGCGTCTGGTGGAATAGCACCCATTGACTAGAGTGGCCGCGGCGCAGCCGTAACGCGGCCGTAACGCGGCCGTAACGCGGCCGTAACGCGGCGCAGACGGACCCGGTGGAATCTAGGGGTAACTCTTCCTCTCTAACTCTTCCTCACTAACTCTTCCTCACTAACTCTTCCTCACTAACTCTTCCTCTCTCTCTCTCTCTCTCTGCAGGACAGCTCGAGCTTTAGATGGTCCATCCTTCACCGGCCTCTGTAAATGTTTTTCCCGCTCTAAAGGCCACGGCTTCATCACGCCGTCCGATGGAGGGAACGACATCTTCGTCCACATCTCAGAGTGAGTGTGTGTGTGTGTGTGTGTGTGTGTGTGTGTGTGTGGTGTGTGTGGTGTGTGTGTGTGTGTGTGTGTGTGTGTGTGTGTGTGTGTGTGTGTGTGTGTGTGTGTGTTGTGTGTGTGTGTGTGTGTGTGTGTGTGGTGTGTGTGTGTGTGTGTGTGTGTGTGGTGGTGTGTGTGTGTGTGTTGTGTGTGTGTGTGTGTGTGTGTGCAGATTTCCCCCGTAAAATATTAAAGTGCTGCCAGAAAACAATATTTCTGTTCCTCAAAACTGTATAATTACTCCAGAAATATGAGAATCAAACAGAGCGTCAGACGGCAGAGACAGCTTTGTTTTTAATCAGAATAATTATGGGATGGATGTCCGGTCGGTCTGACACTGAAACTGAGATTTCTGAGTTTCTTTTACTGTCCTTTTTTCTGTAGAGGAAGTAAAGAAACCGTAACTCTGGATTTATTTGTTGTTTGAGGTGCAATCTATGACTCAGCAGCTTTAAGACATGAAGACACTATTATTTTCAGCTTCGCTCGAATGCAGTATTTTCACAGGAAAGTGGGCGGGGCCGTAATTTGGGCCAGAAGTGACGTTAGCACCCTCATGCTATATTCTTCTCGAAAAACCCCTGATAAACCATAGAGATTCAAACTAAGGACAACAAGGACAGTGCTGACATGTTTACTCCAAACAAGCCAGACCATAATAAGTGCTGCTGCATCAGGTCAACTCTAGAAGAGAAACAGGAGGGTCTTCAGTATTCTTTATAAACTGGTGGTCAGTTTAATCTGCAGCACAATAAGATCATCGTATGGTTGATTTTTCGTACATTTTTCACATATTCTTACAAAAAATGTGCACGTTCCTTTGAAATGTTATCAGAAAAATATGGATTTTTTTATCTTACATTTTCTATTATTTTCAGAGGTTTTTTCAGAAATGTTATGGTTTTTTTCACATATGTATTTATATTTTTTAAAGTCATTTCTGTTCTTCATAACCTCTACATTTTTCAAGCATGTTTTCATGACGCCCATCTATGTAATGCATTGTAAACACACTTTACGCGTGTTATCATCTGCTTAAAGGGCTGTATAATTATATGTATTATGGTGTGTGTGTGTGTGTGTGTGTGGTGTGTGTGTGGGTGTGTGTGTGTGTGTGTGTGTGTGTGTTGTGGTGTGTGTGTGTGTGTGTGGTGTGTGTGTGTGTGGTGTGTGTGTGTGTGTGTGGGTGTGTGTGAAGCTTGAGGTTGAGTGTGGACTTTTCCTCATTGATGTTTGTGTGTGTTATCATTAGTGACCTCAAACAATGTCAGGGTCTGTGTGGGAGTACAGGAAACCCCCCCCCACACACACACACACACACACACACACACACACACACACACACACACACACACACACACACACACAGACACACACAAGACAGACAGTAGCTGCAGGAGTGTGTAGGAGGACGACAGAATATCTAAGGACCTTCAACACTGTCTTTTGTGCAGCCACAGGACTAAAGCTAAAACACGTCAGCAGTGCACACACACACACACACACACACCACACACACACACACCACACACACACACAACACACACACACACACACACACACACACACACATACTGACACACAAACACACACACTTAAATACACACTTAAACACGTGTTTAAACACCTACATGTAATTATACAGCGCTATAATCGGACAATAACACGCTAAAGGTATGTTTATACTGCATTATAGAGACGGACATCATCAAATACACCCTGAGCTTCTCAAGGTTCATTTTATAAAAACATTTACTTGAAAAATGATCTCAGAATAAAGTTATTCTACCAATAAAAACATTTTTTCGACCTGTTGTTTAAAACATTCTGGTGACCCTCTTCCTAATCTCTTTCTCCTCTGCAGCATTGAGGGTGAATACGTGCCGGTGGGAGGGCGACGAGGTGAGCTACAGAGTCTGCTCCATCCCCCCCAAACATGAGAAGGTCCAGGCGGTGGAGGTGGCCATCACTCACCTGAACCCAGGAAGCAAGCACGAGACCTGGGGGGGGCGGGTGATCAGCAGCTGAGAGGGGGGGGTGTTAGATATATAGAGAGAGAGGTGCAGGGATGATGTATTACTGTGTTGGTCCCTGAAGGCAGCATCTCCCTGGTCCAATGGGATTCCTCCATGTGATTTTGGATTATTGCAAACAAACGTTTATGATACTTACAGGTTTAGTTCAGCAGGAAAACACCTCTTTATGATTTCTGAAGTTCAAAGCTAACGTTAGGCTATAAAGGAACTAACTGACGTATGCAGAGAGAATTATTATGATAAGGATGTAGAAAGAAACACAAAGGGAAAGAGTTTTTCCAAAGAAACATCTCGAGAAATGTCCATGATTGGCCTCAACTGACGTATTTTTTACAGCACAGTCACATGACTTCACGTCACCACCGCTAAGCTAAAGGCGGCTAATGTTGGGCTATAAAGGAACTACAGCACGGTCACATGACTTCACGTCACCACCGCTAAGCTAAAGGCGGCTAATGTTGGGCTATAAAGGAACTACAGCACGGTCACATGACTTCACGTCACCACCGCTAAGCTAAAGGCGGCTAATGTTGGGCTATAAAGGAACTACAGCACGGTCACATGACTTCACGTCACCACCGCTAAGCTAAAGGTGGCTAATGTTGGGCTATAAAGGAACTACAGCACGGTCACATGACTTCACGTCACCACCGCTAAGCTAAAGGTGGCTAATGTTGGGCGTGTTGACGTTTAGTCGTCTCATTTTGACACTTGTTAGCAGCCGCCATTTTTTTATTCACCAGTGGGGTATTTACTGACGTATTTTATGACGTAGAACAAGCGTTAAAATCTCTTCAGCTTGTGTTAAAACCACATAACTTATTACAGGCTAACAACCAAAAACAAATCCAGAAAACCATTGACCTCCAGACCAGGGGACAGGAAGTGATGAAATGCTGACTCATGACAGGGTTCCACGACTCATTCCTGCACCTCTCTGTTAGGACGGATAGAAGGGAGTTTTGTATAGGGTTATAAACAGGGTTATAAATATAAGGAGGGTTACATCAGAGGGAATGCTGAGTTTACTTACATTGAAAACGTGGGGAATGAGTAGCTTATGAAATGGATTGACTGATAAATAAATAGATCTTTGATTAGCGAAAGACTTTGAGTTGAATTGCTTGGATTCGTTAGTGTTGACGTTGCCTTAATGCATTTCCTGGATGATGAATTCCAGCAGTTATTGATTGTAAAATGATCTTTGCATCCCTGAAGAGGTGCTCAGCTCAACACTTGATAACAAAGCTGATTAGCAGAGTGAGAAAGAGACAGATGCTGCATGACTTCATGGTTCAGCACTACAGCCTTATTCTTCTGTATCTTCTGTATTTGATCATGTGTGGGTTTTATGGGTGAATTAAAGCATTTTCAACCACAAGGGAGTGGATTCTGGATTTTTGGGAAGAACATCAGATACGTAAAAATAACGGTACGTCCACACGGCTGCGTTGCGTGCTTCAACGGAGACGCTTCCCCTTCACTTTGAATGGGGTGACGTCACCCTTTGCCGAACTGCATTGTGGTTCCGTCGCGCCGCTTTGCTCCGTTGCTCTTTTCAAGCGTCGACGGAAGCGTCAGCCAATCAAATCATATGCCAGTACAAGCTCTAGCCAATCAAACCGTGTGCTTGAGTGTCCAGGCGGGAGATTCATGTGATTGGTTGTTGGTCGCACGCCAGACATGCCCACCGGCAAGCTTCAACGCGACGCTGCCGTGTGGACGTACCGTAATGGCCCATCCACACGGCGGCGTGCGTTGAAGCTTCAACGCTTCTGCCTATTCACTTTGAAAGGGGTGACGTCACGCTTCGCCGAACTGCATTGTGGGAGCGAAGCGTAGATTTGCTCACGTTGCTCGCTGCAAAAGTTGAGCAATGTTCAACTTTTGAAGCTTCGGCGGAAGCGTCAGCCAATCGAATCATATGCCAGTACAAGCTCTAGCCAATCAAACCGCGTGCTTGTGTGTCCGGGCGGGAGATTCATGTGATTGGTTGTTGGTCGAGTTTCAGCCCCCCCCGCCAGCAAGCTTCAACGCACGCCGCCGTGTGGACGGGCCGTAAGGGTTTCCTACAGTTACACAACTGTTAAAAATACACTGAATAATTACCCTAAACCTTAACTTTTGAGCAAAATAAAATTAAGAAGTAGAAGTTTTGTAAAAAGAAGCTTAAAGTAAGTTTAAGTTTGAATCAGAAAACGTTATTTTGGGTGTTTCGGTTTTGTGACGGTTGCTTCATTTTAAAATTAAAAGTTAATAAAAAGAAAATATCTAAATAAATATAGGAAGTTTATGAGTGTGCAATAAAAAAGAATAAATAAAAAAACAGATTTTTTGTGCAGATAAGATATAATGAATATAAATATAACACAATTTAAACTTAAATTTAACACAGTTGAATTTCCATGATCATTAATCGAAATAATAATGGGTTTAAATGTGTTAAGTTTTGTTCTTAAGGGTCAGAGTGTCTTGTGTTTTATTATATACTTTGAGTAAATGACCCCTTGTTTCAAAATGATGATCATAATAACTCATTTAATAAAGTATTGTTTTTTGAAAGTCTCGTTTGTTGCAGTGGATGTTTCATGACGCTCTGCCGCCCTCTAGTGTCCGCAGGGGGTTACTACAGCTCACAGGTCAACGGTCATTATTAGAATTACAAGTAGAATTAAATACAATATAAAAAGTGTCAAGTAAAAATGTCCAATAATAACTTAAAATATCATTAAAATGTCTTTATTAACACAAGAAGTTAGAGTACAATTTGCAATAGAAAAATGCTTTTGAAAAAAGGATATGATTATAGGAAGGTAGAAAAAAAGGCCAATAAAAGATATTAAATAAATAAAATTTATTTAATCAAGAAGGTAAAATGTTCAGGAGGAGAGGGGAGGGGAGGAGAGGAGAGGAGAAGGGAGGAGAGGAGAGATGATGGGAGGAGAGGAGAGGAGAGGAGAGATGATGGGAGGAGAGGAGAGGAGAGATGATGGGAGGAGAGGAGAGGAGAGGAGAGGAGGAGAGGAGAGATGATGAGAGGAGAGGAGAGGAGAGGAGAGGAGAGGAGGAGAGGAGAGGAGAGGAGAGGAGAGGAGGAGAGGAGAGATGATGGGAGGAAGGTAAAAGTTGGAATACACTAAAATATAATTAAATTATTTATATAAACATCAACAAGTTTAATAAAAAATGTGCAATAAAAATACAAAAATAAAACTGAAAAATGATGATATAAACAAAGTAAATTAAAGTAGATAATTAATAGTATAGTATTTGTTTATTTGTCCCTGAGGGGAAAATGGGTTGCAGCATATCACAAAGGCATTTAAAAAGATAAGACGTCACTGACAACAACATGGACACAGATTAAAACGAACAGACAAAAAAACAACAGATATCGGCAGACATGCCAATCTCATTTGCAAAAGGGAGGGGAGGGGGGGGGGCAGTGCCAGACCAGCTGGGTAAACAGTGCGTCCTCGCCATCACTGATTCAGGAGTTTGATGGCTTGTGGGACGAAAGACAGCCTAGATCTGTTCTTTTTGAACAGAGGGGCACGATATCTCCGCCCGGATGGCAACAGTGCCTCAGGTCACTCACAATATGTGTGCCAATTTTAAAACTCTGTCCTTGTATAAGCTTTCTATATTAGCAAATGAGATTCCTGTCAATTTACTGGACAATGTTACGGCCCTCCTGACGGACTTTTTCTGTGCCTCAGTGGCGTTGCCGAACCAGCATAAGATGCCGAAGGAGAGCACACTTTCAATAAAAGCATGATAAAACATCTTAACCTTTCTGTTGCCGACATTAAAAGACAATCATTTACGTAAAAAAAACATTCTTTGTTGAGACTTGGCATTTATTTTCTCAGACCAAACATCCCATCTGAGCTTGTGGTCAAGCACGACACCAAGATATTTGTACTCAGTGACACACTGGATGGGCTCGCTATTTAAAAGAGTAGGGTTGGGCGATTGTGCTATTCTAAAATCAATTTCCATCTCCTTTGTTTTTGAGGTGTTTAGAAGCAGGTTTGACTTCTCACACCAGTTATAAAGAAGTCAAGGACAGGCCCATGCTCCTCTTCCTCATCAAGTAGGAGGCTGACCAGGGCCGTATCATCTGCATACTTAATAAGTGCCTGTTGGGAAAAGTGCTAGTGCAGGAGTTGGTGTATAAAATGAATAAAAGAGAGGATAAGACACATCCCTGGGGTGAGCCTATCCAGGTAGTTATTGTGTCAGAAAGTGCCATGCCTATTTTGACCTGCTGAGTTCTACAGCTGAGGAAGTCAACGATCCAGGAGATGAGACCAGGTTCAAGTGAGAATTCTTCAGTTCAAATATTTGCTAAAATACTTGGCTTGATGGTGTTAAAAGCCGATGAGAAGTCGGCAAATAGAATCTTTACATGGGCTTTTGGCTTCTCGAAGTGAGTGTGCAGAAGATGCAGCAGGGTTGCGATAGCATCTTCCACCCCTCTAGAGGCCTGATATGCAAATTGCATGGGATCTAAGAGGTGCTGCGTTTGTGAGATGAAACACCTCTTAACTAAACGCTCAAAACATTTAATTACCAGTGAAGTGAGTGCTATAGGCCGAAAGTCATTGGGCTCACTGGGCCTGCGGATTTTAGGCACTGGAATAATTGTGGATGTTTTCCAAAGAGAAGGGACTTTTTGCAAATTAAGAGAGGACCTAAAAATGTCTGTAAATACAGGTGCAAGTTGTTCTGCACAGTGTTTTAAAACAGCTCCTTCAATATTATCGGGGCCAGGCAGGGGCGCGGAAGGGGGGTGCTGAGGGCGCTGCAGCACCCCCTAGCGGCAGGCAGGCGGTGCGGAGCTCCCCTGTCAGGAAATTTATTTTATTTTTATTTTATATATATGTATTTAATTTCATTGTGCCTGAGATTATATTTTATATTATATGTTATTATTCAAATGATAATTTAAAACTATATAATAAATAATTTTGCTTCAGGGAAGAAAAATAAAAAGATGTGGAAAAAAAGTTTTTTGTTAGTTTTTAGTCGGCTACTTTTAACGTGACGCACAACAACACAAGTAACTGACATGGCGCAAAAACGTATCTCGGAATTTTTTCTCTCTAAAAACGCTAAATCTGCAAAATCATGTGCATAATCTGTATACTGGTCAATATCATGTTTGTGGTATTTTAATTATTATTTTATGGTTATTGCTGCTGCAGCCGTGCATAATCTGTGTAATATGCAGTGGCGGCGCCAGGGTATGGCTGGGGTAGGCTACAGCCATACCAAGAAATGGCTTAGCCCCACCTTAGCCCCACCATGAAAAATGATGTTAAAGTAAGCAAAATAAAGTCCGCCAACTCGCGCGGAGTAAATTGCACAGACAGCAGTTAGTAAGATTGATTTCAGTAGCCACTTGTCTGGAAATACCGAAGACTAGAAACGGTTTTGAAAACTTTTGTCACGTAGTGATCGTCTTCTCAATAAAACATCTTTGATAATGTCTTCTGGCCAATCAGAATCACGATAACGGCGTGGTGTTGTTGCAGGAAGCCCCGACGGAGAATACTTTTGCGGTAGTACATCTCTATATACATCGATACAACATTACGTGTTGATAGAAATCAACACGTAATGAAATAAGACCCCACGGTTTGATGATTGATAGGTGTGTGGGCTGTCTTTCATTTTGACACACAGAACAATGGGGGCTATCCACCCTTATCCACAATGTAAAGTAATCACACAGCCTCTTCCCTCTTCTCTCTGTGAGGAGCAGCAGGTTCAGCTTTCAGAACAAAGTAACAAAAAACAAAAATGGCATTCATTTTTTTAAATGTGTAATAGATTTATTTATTTTTCTTCTCAAGAGAGTACCAGAATGTGTATTTTATGTTAGTATTTCAAAAAATCTCCTGGGGGAGAATCCCCCCAGACCCCCCTGCAGGGGTTGGGTTTTCAGCATGTCAACTCTTTCACCTGTGGGGAAATTGCAGGATTGGCTCCAGGTCGCCCTTTTTATTTACTACAAGACAAATGTGCCTTTTTATTTCATACAGTTCAATTTGGATTGAGACAGGGAAATAATCTAAACCTCACGCGTGGCGTTTCACTGTCAATGGGGGCGATATAGCGTGTATGTAATTACATTGCAAATACTGACTTGAGCCCCACCACTGTATGGGTTAGCCCTACCATAGATTACCCAACAAAAATACTCTGGAGCCGCCACTGGTAATATGTAGCCAATAAATTCCACATTGTTGGTAAAATAATATTTTACATCTTTGTAGTGTGTGTGCTAGTGCATTTGTGCGTGCTCTGTGCCTGTAATAGTGTTCACTGGAGTCCATTGTTATGCTGTGTGTGTGTGGTTTTGCCACCCCCCCCCGTTGGTGCGTAATTAGCACATCGGACAGCACCTCAGCACCCCACCCAAATACCTTCCCGCGACTCTGGGGCCAGGGCTTTTTCGTGTATTACACTTCCTGAAGAGATGGATGACTTCTGGCTCCTCAATAGTCATACTAGAGGGGAGGGGGGAGGATGGAGGGGAACGACAGTGTCAGCCTCTATACTGTTGCTACTCTCAAACCGGCAGAAGAAGGTGTTCAAATGATTTGCCGTCTCCCTTCCCTCACCACTGATCAAGACAGGAGACGGTTGTCCCCTGCCCTTATGTGGAGCATTCGTCATGTTTTTAATTCCCTGCCATGCTTCTCTGGATTACCAGAGGCCAGAGCTGCCTCTAACTTCTCCTTATAGCTATACTTGTCTAACTGTATTTGTCTTTTAATATCTCTCTGTATGTCTCTCCTAGCAGACTCATCCTGGTTTTTATATGCTTTTTTCTTCAAAATAATAAGCTTCTTTAAACTGTGAGACACCCAGGGCTTGTCATTAGAATTATTTTGAAAGACTTAGTGGGTATCACAGAATCTACACAAAAATCAATATAACTACTGTCCCAACCCGTTCATTAATATCGGGGCATCGAATGATTCCCACTGTGTGCAGTCAAAGCATCCCTGCAGAGCCATAATGCTGTCCTTATTCCACATGTTGACAGTCTTAACTTGAGGTTTCTCCCTCTCAAGTAGCCTCCGATAGACAGGACGTAGGTGGACTACACTGTGGTCAGATGTCCCAAGTGGTGGAAGCGGGGATGCAGTGTAAGCGCCCTTAACAGTTCCAAAGCACCTATCCAGAGTCTTCTCCTTCCTAGTGTGGCAGTCAACGTACTGGTAGTAGGTACGCAGGGATTTCTTAACGGGATAGTTATTAAAATCTCCTAGAAAGAACTTTGGCGCGTAAGGAGAAAGTGACTCAAGTCTCTGAGAGAGACTAAAATGATTTCGGTGGCCTCCACTGTATGATTCTATCCCACATTGAATACTGTTTTACAGACTGGTCGTTTGCTTGTGCCACAAACCTGAAACCAATAGAACAGCTGTACAAGAGCGCTATCAAGGTGTTTGACAGAAAGCCACATTCATACCACCTCTGCACCATCCTTGAGAAACACAATTTCTTGAGCTTTGACAATTTTAAGTCTTTTAAAAGTATGTGCTTTATTTATAAATGTTTACATGGACTGGCCCCCCGTATTGAGTATGTAAGTCGCTTTGGATAAAAGCGTCTAACAAGTGACATGTAATGTAATGATTTACAGTACCTGCTGTCCACAGCTAACAGTATGAGAACGCTCCTTCACTGAATGAACTCCCGACAGCTAAAACACATGTCAGTGCAAACCCTGTTGCGTCACAGTAAGTACTAAACTATGTGACCATCTACCCTACGAAAGACAATACATATCATTTGTCATTTAAAAAAGGCCACTTCGTTTTGTTAAAACCTTATCCTCAAACCAACTGCATTCTTTGTTTAATAGGTATTGAAATGACAGTATCTTGCTGATGTTAAATCTGTCTTTGTGTAGAAGTGCATTCTGTCTCTGTAGCAGCAGAGCTCATACCATGTCCAATAAGAGGAAACAGTGTACAGATCCTAAACTGGCTATCGTTGACCCTACAGTAATACAATATGCTTCTCATACCGAAGTGCATTCTGTCTCTGTAGCAGCAGAGTTCATACAATGTCCAATAAGAAGATATAAAAATATATATTTGCGATAAAACTATAAAATAAAATAGAACAACAATATTTGTATAATTACAGGAATGTAGTAAATGCAAAAAAATATAATATAAAATAAAATAGGTTTTTAAACACCCAAAGAAAAATGTGCACCAAAAAGAGGAGAGAGGAGAGGAGAGAGGAGAGAGAGAGAGAGAGAGAGAGAGAGAGAGAGAGAGAGAGAGAGAGAGAGAGAGAGAGAGAGACTTTGACTTTTAATAAAACTTTATTTTAAGTCATTTTAAATAAAAACTTACAAAATCTTCACATCCATGACACACAACATTTTCAAGTCATATCAAAGCTCACACACAAAAAAAACAAATGTTAAAACTTCAGCTCCAGCATACCATCTTCCCTTACCGTACACAGAACGTGTTTGACCCCCCAAAGAGTCCTGAAAGCAGGCAGGTTATTGGTCACATTGTAAAAGGAGGCATGTTCTACCTTTAGCCGAGCAGCCACCAAACCCTTCACACTTTGCACAACATCTGTCCAGCCCTGCCCTAGCATCTGGTTCTTCCTGGTCCTCCAAATTGCTAGCTTAGCAGTTGCAAAAATAAAATTAATTAGAGTGAGAGTTACTCCTTTTTTTGCCACATATTTAGGCCCATATACAAAAAGAGGAAGTGAAAACGTTTCCCCTAACCCTTCCACCCATCCTTTCAGTAGCCCAAATAGGCCTGCTAGCCGCGTGCAAGAAACTACCAGGTGTTCAACTGTTTCACTCTGCTGGCAAAAAGGGCACTCCTCCCAGCACTTGGGTCAAGGTGAGCTCGGTGTCTGTTTGTAGCTAAAGCTCCATGGAGGTCAGCCATCCGTTTTTCAACAGGACGCTTTTACAGGACCCTCCACCTGCCTTTAGGGGTAAAGTCTGAAGGAAAAATCTCGTTCCACCTTGACTCCTTGACCTCAGCCAGAAGACGGATGTTAAGTGTCTTGACACAGCACTGGTACAGCTGCTTTTTCCCACAGGAACTGAAACTGCCCAGAATTGGATTTTTAAACGAGAGAAGTTTTCCACGCTCCTCTTGCCACTCTCCGACAGCAGGACTAACGGTGAGTGAGGGAAAATCATAGTCATTTTCCTCCTTCCAATTGTCCAATCTAGCAGGATCCTCAATGACTGCCCTCTCTGGCGCCGACAGGGACCGCATGATGTCTTCCACGATCCTCTGTAGCACTCTGGAAGACCTGATGTTTACGGTGTTACAAAGAGTTTCCACAGATGTTTTTTTTAGATGCCCCAGCTTAGTGATGCCAGCCTCAACAAACTTTGTTCCTAAAGCTACAGATGAAAAGGTTGCAGTTGGGAAAAGGTCATTCTTTTGGAGTGGCTCCTCAAACAACCACATTCCCGGTCTCTGGTCCGGGGTCCGTGTGACCTTTAGTATCTGCCAGGCGTTAAGAACTGATCTGTAGAAGGATGTCAGTCCCATCAGGTCGGCTTCAGTTGTTCTGATTAGGAAAAGCTGTTTATCCATCCCAAGCCTTCCAGCCTTCCTGAGGAGTAGCCGAGCAGGATCCAACCAGCGCTGCCCGCTGCCGTACAGAAGTCTCTGAGCAGTCTCTGAGCAGTCTGCAGTCTAAAAGCAGCTGTTCTGGACTGAATGTCTATGAGCCCTTGCCCTCCCTCTGCCACAGGGAGATACAGGGCCGAAGCCTTCACCAGTGTTGTCCAGACCAGAATTTTTTTACCAGGCACCGTTGTAGTTCTTTCACCAGCCCTGGTGGTGGTGCCAACACTATGAGCTTGTGCCAAAGAGAGGAGGCAATGAGATTATTCACAATCAGAGCTCTTCCCCTGTATGACAGCTGAGGTAGCAACCATTTCCATTTAGACAACTTAGCTTCCACCTTGTCAAGCACTCCCTCCCAGTTCTGTTTTTGAAAGTCCTCACTCCCTAACTGCACCCCTAGGACTTTAATTCCTTGTCTACCCCACCTGATGCCGCCAGGAAGACTAGGAATGTCCCCTACTCTCCACTGGCCCACTAAAACAGCATCGCTCTTTCCCCAGTTAACCCTGGCTGAAGATGCTTTTTCATAAAGGCCAAGGCTTTCTTTCAGTTCCTGTACATCTGTGTGACCCTGGATAATGATGTTAATATCATCTGCATATGCTGACACAACAACAGGAGGGCTGTGAGACATCTCTGGTAGACAGAGACCCCTCAGTCGGCTCCTCAACCTGCAGAGAAGAGGCTCAATGGCAATGCTGTAAAGCTGACCTGAGATAGGACAGCCCTGCCTGATCCCCCTCCCAACCGGCACAGGAACACTCAACCCTCCCCCCACTTTTATAACACAAAACGCTTCATTATACAGAATCCTTACCCAGGACAAGAACCCCTCCCCAACACCAAATGCCTGCAGTGTGGTAAAGAGAAAGTTGTGATCTATACGATCAAAGGCCTTCTCTTGGTCAATGGATATGATGCCAACATTGATATTATATAATTTACATATGTCAAACACATCCCTCATTAAAAACAAACTATCAAGCATAGACCTATCTGGCACACAGTATGATTGATACAACAATTAATTGACCAATAAAAAGTTTCAGTCTGTTTGATAAAACCTTTGAGAGGATTTTATAGTCTGTACATAACAGAGCCACTGGTCTCCAGTTTTTTAAAAGAGTAAAATCTCCCTTTTTAGGAAGCAGAGAGAGAACTGCACGCCTGGAGGAAACTGGGAGCATCCCTTTTTCAAAACATTCTTTAAAAATCTCCAAAATGTCCTGTCCCAAAAGACTCCAAAAATGCTTAAAAAAGTCTGATGATAATCCATCTATTCCAGGAGCCTTGCCTGACGCCATCTGCAACACAGCTGCAGTTAGTTCTTCAAAAGTCAGTTCAGAGCTGAGAGTGTTCTGTTCCTCCGAGCTCAGCTGAGGAAGTCCCTGCAGAAGCTCTGCAGCAGAATCCACATCGCATTCATCAGCCTTGAACAAATCCGTGTAGAAGTCTACTGCATGCTTCCTCATTTCAGCCGGCTCCGTGGTCACCCTTCCCTCAGGAAGCCGCAGACACAACATGTTTAGAGGAGGGGGAGGAGAGAGAGAGAGAGAGAGAGAGAGAGAGAGAGAGGAGAGAGAGAGGAGAGAGAGGAGAGGAAGGAGAGAGAGAGAGAGAGAGAGGGGAGAGAGGAGAGGAGAGGAGAGGAGAGGAGGGAGAGGAGAGGAGAGGAGAGGAGAGGAGGGAGAGGAGAGGAGAGAGAGAGAGAGAGGAGAGGAGGAGAGGAGCTACTTTTTAAAAGTAGCTCCCAAGCTGAAAAAGTGTGGGCATCCCTGGTCTACAACAAGCTTCATGTTGTTATTGCTAACGATGTACTGTTTACACATGAAGTCACGAGTCATTGCTTATCAAGAAACAGGAACTCAAGCTTGAACATGGGGAACTCTTTATCTGGTCTCACTCTTCCCTCTTAGTAAACACAGAACATACATTTTCATGCACGTTTTTTAATGGTATTGAAGGTATTTCAAGAGGATTCTTGTAAGTACTTATAATTTGTGTTTCTTGAATGTTGTATTATGTTTGAATATAATTTCTTTATAACTAACAACAAAGGGGAGATTGCGGTTTGGATAGAAATGGAGGTAGGCAGGTGGGAAAGTATAAATGATCTGTGTTAAGACAAAGAACGTGCTCTTTTGGGGGTTTTGTCTGTCTGAGACACGTAGCCCTTATCTGGTAAACTCTGCTCATCTCTGAGGGAGTCTGCTTGGTCTTAGGGGTAAGGTAAGAATACCTTAACCTGGAAAAGGCTCGCAGTAGTTGTATAATGGTTTGATATTTATATGAGAGTGAAAACACCCTAAGGTTAAAGCTGTACTTTCATTAGGACATACCTTAGTTTTTGATATTGGCTTGATTTTCTCTGATGTTCTGTTATATGCAGGGTGTAGTGATCATTTCACAAGTACCGGAGCGATCCTATGATTTTGAAGCTTATGTAACTACTGTCCAGAGGTGGGAGAAAAACTCAGATCTTGTACTTAAGTAAAAGTACCAGAGTGTATGAATACTCTGTTACAGTAAAAGTCCTGCATTAATGTTACTCAAGTTAAAGTAGAAAAGTATTAGCATCAAATATAATAAATATAAACAGTCCAGACAGAATGTGCAAAGCGTGGTCAGTCAATAAGATAAACTAATGAATAAGTGATTCTTACAGTACCTGCTGTCCACAGCTAACAGTATGAGAACGCTCCTTCACTGAATGAACTCCCGACAGCTAAAACACATGTCAGTGCAAACCCTGTTGCGTCACAGTAAGTACTAAACTATGTGACCATCTACCCTACGAAAGACAATACATATCATTTGTCATTTAAAAAAGGGCCACTTCGTTTTGTTAAAACCTTATCCTCAAACCAACTGCATTCTTGTGTTTAATAAGTATTGAAATGCAGTATCTTGCTGATGTTAAATCTGTCTTGTGTAGAAGTGCATTCTGTCTCTGTAGCAGCAGAGCTCATACCATGTCCAATAAGAGGAAAACAGTGTACAGATCCTAAACGCTGGCTATCGTTGACCCTACAGTAATACAATATGCTTCTCATACTGAAGACAGGTGTTTACTGAAGACAGGAGAGCATGCTATGATTGGTTGTTCATCGTCACATGACAAGCGGTGCGCACTGCCCTGTCCAAAAGTGATACTCCTTTCAACTAAGGACACAGCCTTGTCTACATTGACAAAACTAAACATGGCATGTGATCGTCGCCGCAAGCATTCTGCAAATATTAATTTTCCTCAGAAGAAGAAGAAGAAGAAGAAAACCGAACAGCCCTGCCCTTCCTACTCAGTAAATAAATCACAACTTTCATGCCAACTTTTAAACAGGACGCAATAGACCATGGTTTCTTTATTTGACTGTGTTTTAACGTTGTTATAGCGTTCCAACAATGACAACTCCCTTCCAAGATGTGGAATTAGATAGAAAGGGAGTGGGAAGAGTATAAATTCTCTGTGTTAAGACAAAGAACTGGCTCATTTGGTTTCTGGCTTTTGAGCTTTGGTCTCTCTGAAACACTTAGCCTGTAATTCGTAAACTCCGCTCATCTCTGAGGAGTCTGCCTGGTCTTAAGAGCAAGGTAAGAATACCCTTAACTTGGAAAAGGCTCGCAGTAGTTGTTCATCTGGTTTAAAGTGTACATGAAAGTGAAAACACCCTAAGGTTAAAGCTGTACTTTCATTTTGACATACAGTATCTTGGCATTTGATTTGGCTTGATTTAGTTTGATGTTCTGTTATATGCAGGGTGCAGTGATCATTTCACAAGTACCGGAGCGCACCTATGAAGCAAACACGGTTGTGTCTCGTTTCAAAGCTTATGTCACTACTGTCAATCAACAGTCCAGACAGAATGGGCAAAGCGTGGTCAGTTAATAATTATAAACTAATGAATAAGTGATTCTTACAGTACCTGCTGTCCACAGCTAACAGTATGAGAACGCTCCTTCACTGATCACTGAATGAACTCACTACAGCTGACCGAATTCATTAACTTTTTTATAGAAATGATAGTATCTTGCTGATGTTAAATCTGTCTGTCTTTGTGTAGAAGTGCATTGTGTCTAAATACAATAGGTGAATTCAACAATGAAGACACAAGTTAAGAACACATTGAATCATGCAGGTACTTTAGATTAGCTTTAAATAAGACAGACTATTCTAAGTGCTGCAGAGACATTAGAAAGACAGTAATGTTGCACAACTTTAGAGTTCATGGGGAACTCACCTGGAAGAAAATGAATGCTTTCAGATGTAAAAGCAGGTGGATAATGTCATGCAGGAAATAAAACAATACTGGCTTTCATATCAAAGTCAAAGTCAAAGTCAGCTTTATTGTCAAAATTACTACATGTGTTCTACATCCAGAAATCTCGAGATATCGTTTCCCGCAGTCCCACAGTGTGACATATATCCATAAAACAAAACAAAAAGGGCCTAGATAACCGGGGTATGCAATTTAAAATGTTAATAATATATTTTAAATGTTCAAAGTACAGTTTCAGTGCAGAAGCAGCGGAGATGGGCAGAAAGTGACTGGTGCTGGATGAGGGAAGGTTGTGTGTGTGGTGTGTGTGTGTGTGTGTGTGTGTGTGTGTGTGTGTGTGTGTGTGTGTGTGTGTGTGTGTGTGTGTGTGTGTGTGTGTGTGTGTGTGTGTGTGTGTGTGTGTGTGTGTGGCTTAAAGTCCAGGACCATTTGGGGCAGGGGAGAAGGGTGGGAGGCAGGGTGGAGAGTTCAGGGGAGAGATGTCAGAGAGGGGGAGAGAGGGAGGGAGGGAGGGAGGGGAGAGAGTTCAGCATCCTGACCGCCTGGTGGAGGAAGCTGTTCCCCAGCCTGTTGGTGCTCGAGCTGAGGTTGAGGAACCTTCTCCCTGAAGGCAAGGCTGAAGAGGCAGTTGGAGGGGTGGGTGGAGTCACCCACGATGCTGAGTGCTCTGCGGGTGAGGCGGGTGTTATATATGTCCTGTAGTGATGGGAGTGAGGCACCGATGATCCTCTGGGCAGAGTTCACAATGCGCTGCAGGCTCTTGCGGTTTTTGAATGTAGTGGAGTAGAAATGTAAAAAAGTTAATTGTACTTCAGGACATCCAGACACTTTTTACGCTGCTATGGACAATCTTGCACTAAAGCACATTCTCAAGATATTGAAGTAACTGTTATTTTGTATATATTGATTGTTGTGTTTTTATTTAGGTCTTAATGTGCGCATATGTACAAATGTGTCTTTGATTGTGTATAATATATGTATATATATATATATCTATCTCTATATATATATACCCACAATATATATATATGTATATATACACTATATATATATATACCCACAATATATATATATGTATATATACACTATATATATATACACACAATATATATATATATGTATATATACACTATATATATATATATATAGGTATATACATATTTGCACACTATATATATATATATTTGTTTTTATATTCGGGATTGTGAGAAACGGTATTTCGATCTCTCTGTCTGTACACACAAACTGAAAGATTGACAATAAAGTTGACTTGACTTGCCTGAGTAAATGTTCCAACAGCGGGAAAAGACTGCGTTCAGGATCAGGTGGATCACAGTATAACTATTACATGCTAACTGTCCATCTGTCTTACAGTCAAGATTTAGAATTATAACTGCTTTAACAGTGATTATAAGTATTTTGAACTATATGTCTCTGACCTGTTAGTGCCAGGATGCGTCTGCTTTGTGCTCTGGGTCTCTTCTTGGCCCTGCTGCATGTGACCTCCTGTCTGCTGATTGGAGCCTTCAACATCCAAAACTTTGGAACCGGGAAATTCGATAAACCGGAAGCGATAGACATCATCAAAAGGTCTGAAACTCAATTTGGTATCCAATACTTATTTGTTCTTCGTTGTTTTGACTGTATCCTGGCAAGTGAAACATCGTAACCCACTTCCTGTTTAAGTTTCCTTTTCTTGGAAAACAATCATTGTTTTGTGAGTTAATAGTAATTTTAAACATAACGCTGAAGTGCAGCACTAAACAACTACGGTGGCCAGCAGGTGCAAACGTGCTGCTACGGCCCCAAACTCTTCCATCAGGAGAAACTCGCTGCAGCTTCAGAAAGGATGCAGATATAAAAACACATGAAGAAACATCTTCAGCAACTTGAGGAAACATGAGCAGCGTTTACTAGACTTCTGTCTGTCTTCTTCTGCTGTTCCCTTCAGTGTTCACTTCCTGTCTGTCTTCTTCTGCTGTTCCCTTCAGTGTTCACTTCCTGTCTGTCTTCTTCTGCTGTTCCCTTTAGTGTTTACTTCTGTCTGTCTTCTTCTGCTGTTCCCTTCAGTGTTTACTTCTGTCTGTCTTCTTCTGCTGTTCCGTTTAGTGTTTACTTCCTGTCTGTCTTCTTCTGCTGTTCCCTTTAGAGTTCACTTCCTGTCAGTCTTCTTCTGCTGTTCCCTTCAGTGTTCACTTCCTGTCTGTCTTCTTCTGCTGTTCCCTTTAGTGTTCACTTCCTGTCTGTCTTCTTCTGCTGTTCCCTTTAGTGTTCACTTCCTGTCTGTCTTCTTCTGCTGTTCCCTTTAGTGTTCACTTCCTGTCAGTCTTCTTCTGCTGTTCCCTTTAGTGTTCACTTCCTGTCTGTCTTCTTCTGCTGTTCCCTTTAGTGTTCACTTCCTGTCTGTCTTCTTCTGCTGTTCCCTTTAGTGTTCACTTCCTGTCTGTCTTCTTCTGCTGGTCCCTTTAGTGTTCACTTCCTGTCTGTCTTCTTCTGCTGTTCCCTTTAGTGTTCACTTCCTGTCTGTCTTCTTCTGCTGTTCCCTTTAGTGTTCACTTCCTGTCAGTCTTCTTCTGCTGTTCCCTTTAGTGTTCACTTCCTGTCTGTCTTCTTCTGCTGTTCCCTTTAGTGTTCACTTCCTGTCTGTCTTCTTCTGCTGTTCCCTTTAGTGTTCACTTCCTGTCAGTCTTCTTCTGCTGTTCCCTTTAGTGTTCACTTCCTGTCTGTCTTCTTCTGCTGTTCCCTTTAGTGTTCACTTCCTGTCTGTCTTCTTTTGCTGTTCCCTTTAGTGTTCACTTCCTGTCAGTCTTCTTCTGCTGTTCCCTTTAGTGTTCACTTCCTGTCTGTCTTCTTCTGCTGTTCCCTTTAGTGTTCACTTCCTGTCTGTCTTCTTCTGCTGTTCCCTTTAGTTTTCACTTCCTGTCTGTCTTCTTCTGCTGTTCCCTTTAGTTTTCACTTCCTGTCTGTCTTCTTCTGCTGTTCCCTTTAGTTTTCACTTCCTGTCTGTCTTCTTCTGCTGTTCCCTTTAGTACTTCCGTCAGAATTGACCAATCAGAATACATTTTTCTTCAGATTGTCCTTCGCTATGACATCATTCTGATCCAGGAGGTCCGCTGCAACCACGATCTGAGCGTACCCAACAGACTCCTGGTGCTTGTTAACCAGTAAGACTTATAAAGAGCAAACACAGTATTCTAACACACAGACACGCAGACTGTGAGGGCTGCTTCCTTCATCAAATGTTATCTTGACTACTGCAATATCCAAATCTCAGTAATCGCAGTATTTGGCAAAACGAGTGAAAATATATATAATATAATATAAACAAAAAGTATGTGTATGTCTGTCTGTCTGTCTGTGTGTGTGTGTGTGTGTGTGTGTGTGTGTGTGTGTGTGTGTGTGTGTGTGTGTGTGTGTGTGTGTGTGTGTGTGGGTGTGTGTGTGTGTGTGTGTGTGTGTGTGTGTGTGTGTGTGTGTGGGTGTGTGTGTGTGTGTGTGTGTGTGTGTGTGTGTGTGTGTGTGTGTGTGTGTGTGTTTCCCCAGAGGTACTACTGAGTTCAGCTACATCGTCAGTGAGCCCCTGCCCCTGGGTTCCAGCATCTTCCCATTGAGGAGCCATAAGGAGAGATACCTCTTCCTCTACAGGTAAAAACACAAAGGGCAAAAACAAAACACCAACAGTCAAATTATCTTTTGTATGTAATGCTTTGTTAATACCCCAGATCAGTGAGCAGAAACAGAAAACATGTGTTTGATAAAGAGTGTAAAAAGCATAGAAAATGCTCCCGGAGTTGTGTGAATATGTGACCATGAGAAAGAGTCGATGAACTCGATCCACTATTTGGAGACGTCTTCAAAATAAAGAATTCCATCTTTCCTCTGCAGGAATCAGAAGGTGTCCGTGAAAGGCAGCTTCCAATACACTGAGAAGGTCTTCGACAGACCGCCCTTCGTCGTCAAGTTTTCCTCCACAGAGACCGGTATTAGAGGAGAGACTCTGTTCTTTCACTGGAAATGTAGATTATCTCAACTATTATAGAGAACTAAGCACCAGACGTGTGTGAGAGGAGATCCTGAGGTCTGTCCGTCACCAGAACCACTTAAAAAACTCTATCATTCAGTCGGTGCTACTTTTTTATTAGTGGTTGAATGTGATGAAGTACATTTACATACTTTAGCGGTATCTCTTCTGTTGTCATTGTCTCTCTTCATTCACTCCTCTCTCTCTCCTGGTCTCCAGCTGTGAAGGAATTTGTTCTGATCCCCATTCACACCTCTCCATTAACTGCTGCACAAGCTGCTAAAGAAGGGAAGAACTCCACTGTAGAACAACTGAATGCCCTTGTTGACGTGGTGGAGGAGGCCAAACTCAAATGGACGAACAATGTAATACACACACACACACACACACACACACACACAAACTTAATTCTTTAGCTAAACTGTGTTACAAACATATTACTATATATGCCGATGTGATAAAAACAAAAGAAGAGATCATTCAAAAAGTGTTAGAGGGATAATAATTAGTTTGAACCGTTTCCCTCTGCCTGCAGAACATCATGGTGCTCGGAGACTTCAACGCAGGCAGCAGGTATGTAGGAGACGGTCACTGGAAGAATATCCGCCTCCGCGCCAACACGAACTTCCACTGGCTGATCGCCGACAACGTTGCCACTACAATGGCGGAAAAGTCTAAACAGGCTCACGACAGGTGAACACACACAGATAATCATGAAGACACTTGCATGCACACACACACACTTAATCCCGCCTCTCTTCCTGTTTCTGCAGGATTGTCGTCACCACTGAAATGGAGAAGGGAGTGGTGGCAGGCAGCGCTGCAGTCTTTGACTTCATAAAGGCATATAGTCCGAAGGAGGTATGTTCACACTGGACCGCGTCACGATTACATGTAGAGTCAATCCATAAGGAAAAGGTTTTTTCATCTCGATCTTCAAATACGACAGCCTCCTCACCAGCGCATCTTGTTTGAGTGACGCATTTTATTGAAACAACACACATTTAAATGGCATTTTCAGAAGTCAGTACATGTGAAGCATTTACTCAATGCATTGACATTTCTAGACAGGTTATAAATGTAGAAGCCACAGACAGTATCTGGCTCTGGCAGACACCTCAAATCCCTCCATGTGAGCCATATTTAGAATCTCACTCATTTAAGTAATTCAGCCTAAATGCACGTAACAAAAATAAAGCATGACTGCATATTATTTCAGTGAAGATCAGCATTTTATCAATGGAAGTATTTGACATTTTGAAATTGCATCAGACCTTAATGATCATTCCATGTGAGCCATAGATCATTTACACAAAACAGCTATTTCAAGACGTTTCCTTTGCTCTGACATCTAATGTCACTGGATGAGCAAATCATTATATTGAGCTGATAACAGATGGACAGATAAAGTTATTAGGCGTGCAGAGATGCGAGTTGACAGGAGTAGTCACTACAGTCAGGAACTAGATTACTAGATTAAGTACTTTTTTTCATTTTTATGAACTATTGAGTTGATGGTCTAAAAAAACCTCTTGTGCAAAGAAACCATCTGTTAGAAGTTTAACTGAGACTATGTTCTGTATGCCAAGTTGGAAGAACAACAAATTGAAATTGAGTTTCTAAAATGTTTTCTCTGTTTCTCTCAGTCAAAGGAGGTCAGTAACCATTTCCCTGTGGAGGTGGAGCTGAAGCCGTCAAGAAACACAAAAAAACGCCAACGGGAGTCAGATGAAACCTCCACTTAGGATGACCCAGTTGGAGTGTTTCTGGAAGCCATGCAGCATTGAATAAGAATTAAAAAAATAACTGCCAAATGATTTCATTGCAAACTTGTCTTTTTGAAACAGGAGAGTGAAGTGTCTTATTGTAGTGTTTATAAAAGGTGAGGGAAATGAAATATGATGATTGTGAGCATTAACCAAGAGATCTTTTATAGGAAATGGATATCAGTTTCTACTGAAGAGAAAGACAAAGTGTATCCAGAGTAACTCGGACAATGACTCTCACATTGAGTTTAATATTTAGTGGTTTACTTGAGTCAATGAACAGCATTCTCACATAAAGGCAAACGTCAGAAGGATTAGCATTCATGTGTATAGCAATCACCCACATTTAAAAGAGAACAAAGTAATGGGATGTTCTTATAAAGTGGGTAACTCATTCACAGGTAACAGTCAGTTTTTATTAATTATTTAAATAGTTGTTATAATAGTTCTAAATTGGCTCTGATTCTACAGCTTCATTCCTCTCACTGTGTTTCTCTTTCCACCTTTATCCAGCAAAGCTCATTTCTTGCATATGTAAACCTCCCTGGCAGTCAACCTGATTCTGAATACAGAATGCACATTTAGTCAATCTATTTCATTTGATTGATACAGCCCAACATGAAAACCTGTACCACAGACAATCCAAATGTCAAAAGAGAGAATGCCCCTTATCAATGGAAGAATTCAGTGTGTGTAGTCTAGAAGATTATACATTTGAAAGCACATTTTTGCGTATTTACGGGAACTGTTCTGAGACTAAGCAGCAGAGTTGCTCCTGAAGCTTCTCTCTGTATTCACACCCTCCATCTTAAAAAAGGAGGCTCATACCCCCCCACCACTATTCCCCTTGCACTCCTTCATGTATGAATACATATTTAAAGCTGTACTATCATGGTATATCAGGTGGTTACTGGGCAGGATTATCAACTCATCTTTGCTTGAACGTGGGCTCGTTGTGGCTGGACCCAGGCCCACACATAGAGGTCTTATGGGATAGTTTCTTCCCCTCAAGGTCAACGTGCTTAGGGGGTAATTGGCTCGTTGTGGCTGGACCCAGGCCCACACAAGAGGTCTCACTAGTTAATATATTCACGGAAAAGCCTTGGAGCTCAAGGGGAATGGCTCAATGTGAGGCTGGGTCCAAACTGAAACTATAAGCTGCAGTTAATAAACATTTCAAACGTGATTTGTCTGACTGAAATGGAGTTCAGTCAAGTCTAGCTTTGATGAGACACGACTCATGCTTTAACCCCTCATACCACCAACCCAACACAATCTCCCAAATCTGCATTTTCTCCCTCTGCCTCGTCTGTGCTGCTTTTCTGACCGGACTAAGAACCACGAGTAAATAAGTAAACATATAAACTCAGTGGTTCTCTTTTCTCGAATGTCAAAGTTGGTCGGACTCATCCTATATTGTTTCTCTATAAATATGCGTAGATCACTAGAAATTCAGTAAAATGTAAGGAAAAGTCCTTCTGGTATGAAGAAATCTAGAAATATGTCAGAACTGTTATATGAAGGTATGAAATCCGATTAAAGTCAAGTCTATTTATATGGCACATTTAAAACAACCTCAGTTGACCAAAGTGCTTTCCAGATTTAAAATAAGACAATCAGTAATCACTAAAAGAATAAAGGTGATCAACAACAACATGTTTCATAATTCTGTGTGCTTGCGAGCTGAGAATCTACAACAAGCTTCATTGTGTTATTGCTAACACAGATCACGAGTCATTGCTTATCAAGAAACAGGAACTCAAGCTTGAACATGTGGAACTTTCTTATCTGTTCTCACTCTTCCCTCTTAGTAAATACAGAACACAAATTGCCATGCTCATTTTTCAAGAGGAAGCAATAGACCCATTTCTGGTTTTGAAGGTATTTCAAGGGGATTCTTGTAAGTACTTACAGTTTGTTTTCTTTCATTTTATTACGTTTTGATTATAATTTCTTCATTTAACTTTGTTAAACTGTGTTTTTAACTAAGTGTTTAGGCTGGTCCCAGGCCTCTTATGGGATAGTGTAGTCCCCTCAAGGTCAAGGTGCTTAGAGGAAAGACTCATTGTGGCTGGTCCCAGGCCTCTTATGGGATAGTGTAGTCCCCTCAAGGTCAAGGTGCTTAGAGGAAAGACTCATTGTGGCTGGTCCCAGGCCTCTTATGGGATAGTTTAGTCCCCTCAAGGTCAAGGTGCTTAGAGGAAAGACTCATTGTGGCTGGTCCCAGGCCTCTTATGGGATAGTTTAGTCCCCTCAAGGTCAAGGTGCTTAGAGGAAAGACTCATTGTGGCCGGTCCCAGGTCTCTTATGGGATAGTGTAGTCCCCTCAAGGTCAAGGTGCTTAGAGGAAAGACTCATTGTGGCCGCTCCCTGCTCCAGAACCGGCCCATACAGCCATGGTTCCGGCTCCAGAACCGGCCCATACAGCCATGGTTCCGGCTCCAGAACCGGCCCATACAGCCATGGTTCCGGCTCCAGAACCTGCCCATACAGCCATGGTCCAGGCCTCTGTTCCGGTCCCAGCAGCCATGGTTCCGGCTCCAGTTCCAGCCATGGTTCCGGCTCCGGCTCCTCGTCACCTGTTGGCTCTCCGGCCGACACCAGCTCCCTGTCCTGTCGGCGTACCGGCCGACGCCAACTCCATGTCCTGTTTCGTTGGGGGTCCTGTCGACTACTCTTCTGCCGGGGGGCCTGCAAACCCTATGTCCTGCGCTGTTGGAGGTCCAGCCGACTACTGTTCTGCCGGGGGTCCCCCAACCCTATGTCCTGTGCCGTTGGAGGTCCGCCGACTACTCTTCTGCCGGGGGTCCCGCCAACCCTATGTCCTGCGCTGTTGGAGGTCCAGCCGACTACTGTTCTGCCGGGGATCCTGCCAACCCTATGTCCTGTGCCGTTGGAGGTCCCGCCGACTACTCTTCTGCCGGGTCCCGCCAACCCTATGTCCTGTGCCGTTGGAGGTCCCGCCGACTACTCTTCTGCCGGGGGTCCCGCCGACACCTGCTCCGCCGGGTTTCCTTTTTTTATTTTTTTTCAGTTATAAAATAAACAGACATTGCTCCAGATAACCGAAAAAACTACAAAACACCTAACAACAAACAACTAAACAAAACATGACGGGGTGGGGATGCAAGGACGACTTCCTAAGACAGCTGATTGTGACATACACAGGACATTACATACACAATACATTACACAGGAGATGCCATATTGACAGGGTCAAATAGGAGAGCTGCGGACAGTGAACCGTAATCCTGTCTCCCCTCAAAATCCCCCAGCAGAGAAGCTGCACGCTCCATATTCAGTAGGTCCAGATACTCCCTCAGCCATGAGTCCCTAGTAAAGCAGGCTGGTTTGCGTTCCTTCCAGTTTAGTAGGACGAGTCTTTTTGTGGCTAAACAGCCCAATGTCCAGAGCCGATCGGCAGTCCTTGCAACATTGCCATCTGGCTTGAGACCCAGTAGACATGCAATGGGACATGTAGGGAAATTAACTTTTAAAGATTCAGACATTAATGATATTACTTCTGACCAAAGTTTTTTTACCGCTGGGCATTCCCAGAGTAGGTGCAACAATGTACCTCGCTTGCCACATTCATGCCAGCATAGGTCTCTGTGTTTATTGTCCATCTTGGATTTTGTAACAGGGTGATGTATGCTCTATTGAGAATTTTGAACTGTATGATCCTGAATCTTACACATTTAGAGAGAACATAGCTGACCTCCAAATGGAGTTCCATTGCAAAGCAGACAGAGAGATATTCAAGTCGTGCTCCCAGGACAGTTGGACAGGAGAATAGGTATTCGGGGCAGCCCTAGATAATCATTTATAAATATTAGAGACCACACCTGATGATATGATTGCTTTCTTGAGGCGCTGGTCCTCTTCCATACATGAAGCAGGCATGGCTCCCTCCTTACATTTTGTACTAATAATAGATGCTATTTGTGCATATGATAGAAAAGATGAGTCTGAAAGACCATACTGATTTTTGAGTTGTTGAAATGGAAGGGTTTGGTCTCTATATATCTGTCCAATTGTAGTAATACCAGCCTTCTGCCAGATATTATTACTTAAGGTGCCTCCTCCTGCAGAAAGACAGGGGTTACTCCAAATAGGGCAAGATGGTAAAGAGAGCCCCTCTATATTGAGTCTCCTGTGCAGTTGCTTTACAATAGAGCATGAAAAACGGATGATGGTATTATCCATTGAGGGTGGTGGTTTTGGGCAGTACCACATTGATGCCAGAGATATGTTTTGGTTTACAGACATGATGGATTGCTCCAGCCATTGCCAACTGCCTACCGGAGAGGCACTTTTGTACGCCCACGATAATGGATACTTTGCATTGAAGGACAGATAATACTGGAATACATCCGGGACTCCCAAACCTCCCATTGATCTTGGAATGATCAATTTATTATGTGCGATTCTGGGTTTTTTATTATTCCAAAGGAACTGAGTGAAGAGGGATTTGATATCCTTAAACCATTTTAGTGGGAATTCAAGAGGGATAGAGGAGATAATATGAAAAGCCTTGGGAGAACATTCATTTTCAAGGTTTCTGCTCTGCCCCATAGAGAAAGTGGTATGGCCATCCATCTGTTAATGTCCTCCTTAATGGACTGGAAAATAGCAGGGCCGTTAAGGCTAAAGATTTTAGAGATAGGCGAGACGATGTTGATTCCCAAATACCTCATTCCATTTGTTTTCCAAATAAAGGGGGTGTTCATTAGGTTGTGCATATAGTATATGAGTTAAGTGGGATTGCTTCACTCTTGTTCCAATTTATCTTATATCCAGAGAAGCTGCCAAATAAATGTATCATATCAAGAACTGCGGGTATAGAGAGTGCTGGCTTGCTCAAAGTAAGAAGTATATCGTCAGCGTACATATTTAATTTGAAATCGTGTCCATGAATGTTCACACCATGTATGTCACCATTAGAGCGAATTGCACAGGCTAATGGTTCTAGAGCCATAATAAAAAGTAGGGACTAACTGGACACCCTTGCCTCACGCCACGGTGTAAGGGAAAGGTTTTGAGATTAATCCATTAGTTCTAACAGAAGAGAAGGAGCGCTATACAAAGCCTTTACCCAGCTAATCAACTTGGGCCCAAAGCCATATTTTTTGAGCGTGTAAAATAGATATGCCCATTCTATTTGGTCAAAAGCTTTCTCAGCATCTAGTGATGCTGCAATCATTGGCAAATTGCTGGAGCTTGCTTCTAGGATAATCTGAAAAACCCTCCTCATGTTATTTGAGGACTGGCGGCCTGGAATGAAACCTACTTGGTCTAGATGCACTATAGATGGAACCACCTTCTCCAAACGGAGTGCTAGTATCTTGGCTAGAATCTTGTAGTCACAGTTTAAAAGGCTTAAAGGGCGGTGGTTACCCATCAAAGAAGGATCTTTGCCCGGTTTAGGCAACAATGAAATAATGGCCCTGCTCATGGAGGGAGGCATGGCTTCAGATTCTAATATTTCATTGAATAACAACAGTAAGTATGGTGAAAGCTGTTCTTTAAAACATTTATAGAACTCTGTTCCAAAACCATCGTCCCCTGGAGTTTTTCCTGATGCCATCTTCATGATTGCGTTTTCTATTTCATTTTGGGAAACAGGTGCATCCATAGCAGATCTGTCAGCCAGGCTGACGCTAGAGAGGTTAAAACCTCCGAAAAAGCTATCTAAGGCTTCTTCTTTCAAGTTATTTTTTGTGCTATATAATTTAGAATAATAATTCTTGAAGGATTCATTGATTTTGGCTGCATCACACTGTAGCCTGTCATGCTCATCTCTGATAGCTGGAATAATCTGTCTGTTTTCTATTTGTTTCAATCTATGAGCTAACATTTTCCCTGCTTTGTCTCCGGATTCAAAGTATGTTCTTCGTAAACGAAAAAGAGCAAAAGCTGTCTCCTCATGTACACGTTTCTGCAAATTAGTCCTAGCGGTGAGAAGTGAGTTCCTTAGATCTAAATTGGATGGGTCTAGCATATGCTGCTCTTCTAGAGTCTTGAGTTTAAAGTTTAATTGGGATTTCACCTCTCTGCGCTTTTTATTCTCTGCCGAGGAGAAACTAATTAACCAGCCCCTGCATGTTGCTTTGAAAGCCTCCCAGACAGTGGCAACGCTTGGTACAGAATTTAGATTGATCTCAAAGAAATCTAAAATGTGGTCTTTAATGAGCAGTGCAAATTTTTCATTTTTGAGTAGAGATGTATTAAGTCGCCACTGTTTGGATTTGCAAGGGTTGGTTGGAGGGAAAAATGTGACAGATCCGCAGCATGATCACTTAATAATATACTATGCATTTTGATCTCAATAACATTCTGGATCAAATTTGAAGACATCATTATGTAATCTATCCTTGAGTAGGAGTTAAGGCCTCTACACACCGGCCCGACTTTGGGAGTCAGAGGCCGTCCGAAGCCGTCAGAGGCAGTCGGGCATTCGCGTCGCACTACTCAGGTTGGTGTGTCGTCTCTTTACGGCACATTTTCAACCCTCCCGCCTCCTCCCGCGCCGATTCAACATGTTGAATCGGCCGCGGGAGGCCAAAGAACGTCGGGACAAATCAATCACTCTGATTGGCTGTTCAGCTTAGCGAATCAGTGCATCAGAAGTGAAGCGGAAGTGAGGGACCAAAACAAACGATAAGAAGGCACACACAGACGGCTAATCTTCCTTATTTTCATCTCACCCGGACGCAAGAGTTTCTTTTTTATCATGACGGCATGGAATGAAGAAAGTGAAGACCAACTGATCAACTGTTTATATTACTAAGTCTGTTCTTCTTCTCTCGGTGTATAAAACGCAGTCTGTCTTCCGGTTGTTGCCTCTTTTGAATGACGAATACACACTACCGCCGCCTGCTGGTAAGGAGAGTTATTGCCACTCGTCGGCTGAAGTATTTGCGGTGTGTTCGTAGGCGGGCGGCTTTATCCGACGAAGCCAACGAAGCCCGACGTAGCTGACGTAAAAGTCGGGACGCCTTCGGTACGCGTTCTTTGGTCTCAGGTTGGTGTGTAGAGACCTTTATGCGCACCGGAATAGAAAGAGTACTCTCGGGCATCTGGGTGCACTAGGCGCCACACATCTGTAATACCGAGTTCGGATTGGAAGTCCCTCAAGGCGGCGGAAATGTTTTTATCTGAAGGCAGAGGGTGACTGGATCGATCCACTATAGGGTCACAGACAGAGTTGAAATTGCCACCTATAATAGAGGACCCTCTGTGGACTGGAATATCTCTGGGCACAGCGAGGTAAAGAATTTAGATTGTAAACTATTTGGAGCATACACATTCACTAATGTCACCATTTCATTCTGTAGCAAACCTGAGACAATTACATATCTTCCCTCTTGATCAACATGTACATTGGATGATTTGAAAGGCATATTCTTAGAAATTAAAATACTGACTCCTCTACTAGCTTTTCCTCCAGGGGAAGAGAATATCTGCCCTACCCAATTCTGTCTTAGTTTTTTAGATTCCATCGCATTCAAATGAATCTCCTGTAGCATAGCAATATCACAATTTAGAGACTTTAAGTACAACAAAATCTTATGTCTTTTAATTGGATTCTGAATTCCATTTACATTCAGACTAAGCAAAATAATTTTGTTCAATTGTGTATCCATTTAAGTAAGGTAACAATCATATCGGACGCCCGGCTGGTATTTTGGTCAAATTGGAAGGGTGTCATCGACGCATCAAGGGAAGGGAGGGGAAATATATAAACAACACACAAGACCGTAGAAATACAACACAAGATTACATAAGAACATAGAAATCCTACCACCCATCCCCTAACAATACACACACACACAAAACAAAAGATATATTGCCAAAAGGCAATACGAAGGAAAATACATTGAGATGGTGGAAAGTCCATCTCTATCCGTGAAGAAAAAGAAGAGCCGCGGAGCTCAGGTGCGGAGAGGTAATCCAGTCCTTCAATAGCCTATAGGTCTATTAATTTGTCTGCCATTAACCAAAACTTTGCTAACTCGTTGGGGGTTACATTACAGTATAGCCTGCATCGAAATCCTAATGAGGGTGTGTGCGACAGTGAGTCGGTGTATGTGCAGGCATGCGTGTGCATCAGTGTAAATGATTGTGTGTGTGTGCGCATGTGTGTGCGCATGTGTGTGCGTGCGGTGGGGGCGTAGGCCAACTCACAGTCTTGTGGTAATGTCACTTCCCAAATAAATCAGGTCTCTTTTCTTTTAGAACTTTCTGAGCTTCCTTGGGTTCTTTGAACATGAAAGTCTCCTCGTTGATGGTTACGATGAGTCTGGCAGGGTACAGGATGCCGTGCCGTAGGTTTTCTTTGCGCAGTATGCTACGGAGCTCTCTGTATGAATCCCGCTGGCGCTGTATCTCCATTGGAAAATCCTGAAACATGCGAAGATCATGTCCGTCCCATGTCAGCTTTCCTTTAGCAGACGCCAGCGTCTTAAACACCTCGTTTTTATCGCTCCATCTGAGAAAACGTATGATGATATGCCGAGGAGGGTGCCCAGGGTCCGGGATGGGACGCAGAGCGTCACTCAGCTTCAGGAAGTGTCGGAGAATTGTATCCAGTAGTGGGGAGATGCCACCGGCTTCTTTACCCTCGAGGAGGCCGGCTAGGATGAGATTATTTCTCCGACTTCTAGCTTCCAGATCCAGCATTTTACCCTGGAGGGCCTTGACATCTTTGGACAGATCACCCATTGTCTTCACTTGGGAATTGGCTTGATCCTCTATCCCACTAATACGCTTCTCTGCGTTGTTTATTCTTTGAGAAGTGGCCTTAGAGTCTTTCTTCAACTGAACAATAGCCTTGTCCAGATTGTCAAACCTTACGTTACAGGTTTCTTTAACGCTTTGTATTTCAGAAAGCAATTGACAAGCCCACTTGGGGACGTGTTCCTCTTCACCAAACATTTCCGCCATGAGGCCGCTGTCTTTTTTTGCTCTAGCTCTGGTCAAACTACTGCCGGGCATTTAAACGCAGATGTTTTTACACACTAATAGAACTGACTGCGCATTACACTTTGAGACTTTCAGTTTTGGATAAATCATAGTTAAGTCTGACTACCGCCTGCACCCGACTACTCCGCTCAGCTCGCCGGTGTCATCACGTGATCCTCTTCCTGCCAACACCATATCCTGTCCTGTTGGGGGTTCCGCCGACACGTGCTACGCCGAGGGTCCCGTTGACACCAGCCCATGTTCCGTCCAGGGTCCCGTTTACGCCTGACCCGCCAGGGGTTCCACCAGCTCCTGCTCTTGTTCCCAGTGCTCTGGCGATCCAGCTGACACCGGAGGGGCCCCATCGCGGCCTATGCCGTTTCCTGCCCGTCCTCCGGAGCTGTCCCGCCTCCGTCCTGCCCGTCCTCTGGAGCTGTCCCGGCGCTGCCTTCGCCCTCGAGCCGGGCCCCCTGACTTTCCCAGCCGCTGCCTTCTCCCTCGAGTCCGGCCCCCAAATTTACCCCGACGAGGCCTTCACCCCTGTCTTCGGCCCCCTGAGTTTCCCCGCCGCGGACTTCCCTGCTCTGTTGCTGTTCCCCCAGGCCGTCCGCACGAGTCCCCCTTCTTGGCCTCTACCTTGCCCCCGGGCCGTCCGCCCGAGTCCCCCTTCTCGGCTTCTGCTTTGCCCCGGGATGTCCGTCCTGGCTGCCTGCACTGGCTCCCTATAGAACACAGGATAGAATTAAAAATTCTTCTTCTCGCCTACAAAGCCCTTAATGGGCAGGCGCCATCTTACCTTAAAGAACTCATTATACCCTACTGTCCTATTAGGGCAGGGGTCTGCATCCTTTTTGACCAAAAGAGCCATTTTGCCCCCTTTTCCATACATTTTTTTGTCTGGAGCCGCAAAACATATTTGATAGCTTGATTGCTTATAAAGTTGTATATATTCAGGGTTCGGAGGGTTACTTTGTAAATGTAATCAGTTACTGATTACTGAATACATGGCTCTGAAAGTAATCCGAATACAGTTACAGTTACGTGTCTTAAAAAAGTAACGTAATCAGATTACTTTTAGATTACTTTTGGATTACTTTCTTTTTCCATAACAGATGGGTATGTTTTGGTGTACAGGAGACACACAAAGCAAAAGGAAACTGAACGTGTTTTTACTGTTTTAATGGCTTATCAAGAGCACAACTGAAACATAACATCTGAAACGATGTTACAACATAATACACTTTTTGGGGATGCAGCTTGGGATGTGAGGAGTGAGGGACACGGCTTAGAACGGGCGTGTCGCCTTCTGTCCTGCCAGTGTTGGCAGGACATGAATTAAAATGTCGAACTCGGACTTCATTTTAAGGACATTTCGGCCAGGGGTGTAGAGCTATATTTGTTTAAGCACCTGATTGGCAAAACAGGAGAGTGTGCACCAGTCTGCCTTGATCTATGAATTCATGTCCGTGACACACAGTATCTGCTGCCCGCAGCTGTTTTATAGAAGGAAATCCTCCTTCACTTCACGAAATCTCTGCAGCACCAGGAGGCAGCGGGAGGGTTAACTCAGCCTCTGAGAAGAGGAGCGCGCAGTGCCTTTCACACACCGCCTTCACTGTGTTTACCTTCAGAATCATTAGAAAGGCTAAAGAGCGACCGCAGGCTGATGTGTTTTAACCACACACACCTCTACACACACACACACACACACACACACACACACACACACACACACACACACACACACACACACACACACACACACACACGATTTAAACGCAGACTTTTGTTCCTCCATGTTTCGTTGTTATTGTTTCACTGAGCGGACCCGCAATTTTTTTCAAACGCTCCCTTTTTGGTCCATCTGCGGCGGTAATAGGTTTTGTGCGCTGTGATGATTCGGCTGTGCCTTTAGTAATGAATATTAAATGTTGTGAGGAAATCTTTCCACCAATAATTCCAATAAGTAATCCAAAATGTATTCACTTCAGGTTTACGAAAGTAACTGTAATCAGATTACTCGTTTTTCAAATGTAACGCGAGCTGAATACAGTTACTAGATTTTTGTATTCTGATTACGTAACGCCGTTACATGTATTCCGTTACAACCCAACCCTGCCTTTATTGTTACATCAGAGACAAAAACTACAGTTTTTTTGCATTTATTATTTATTACATTATAGAAAACTGTTTAACTCTATTAATAAACAAAGAACTCTTATAAGGAGAATTACAAGAAATACAGAGGCCTACTTTAAAATAAATCAACACAGCACTTGGGGAGTCCTCTGCACATTTGAAGAAAATGAATATAATTAAAATGGGCCCACTTTGAAATAAATAAAACATACAGCTGCACCCTAAAAAGAGTTAGGTGATTGAATTATGACTGAAGATCGTCAGCTGTCTTCCTCTTCCGTGTTTTTCCTCCAATACGTAAAGGCTGCAGCACCTTTAACAACTTCTCTCCACATCTCAAACATCCCGGTAAGCCAGCATCGTTTGCTGTGAAAGCAGATAACTCTGTCCACGCAGAATTAAATCCTCTGTGTTCCTCCCATATTTTTTTTCTTTGATTTATCCATAGTTCGCTCATCGAGCCGGGGTCAGGTTATTCGCCTGCAGGAAAAGGCGCTGGTGCGGGACCGTAGCAGGATGTGACGCATATTTTAGTTGACCTAATTAAAACCGTTTTGTTTTTTATTTATGTGCGCACAAGTTTGCTATGGAAACATGGAGTGAGTTTAAACAAAAACAGACAAGTGGCTCAAAAATAGCAAACATGATTGACAAGGGACATTCAGCTTTGGTTATGGAGAACCGAAAGTACATGCAGGCCGTGGTTGAAAGCCTTCGCTATACCGCTTGTCAGGGAATCGCACAGCGAGGTCACAGCGAGGGTGGGACTCCTCTAATAGGGGTAATTTTCTCGAGCTTTTGCACCTCATCAAAATGTTTGAAGTTACAGTGGATAAAAAATTGGCAAGCAATCCATCAAATGCCAAATACACTCACCATGACATACAGAACGAATTATTTGATATAATGGCTGATGATACGAAAAGAAATAAGTGATGATGTGGGGGAGGCAGAGTACTTTGCTGTTTTGGTGGATGAAAGTAAAGACATTAGTAAGAAGGAACAGATTTCAGTGATCGTGCGGTATTTACAGCCACTGACAGAGACGTTGCATGAGGAATTCTTGCATTTCACCCCAGCAGATGGGTTAGACGCAGACTCACTACTAAACAGCATAAAGCTTACACTCAGTGAGTGTAATATAGACATTAATGGTTGTGTTGGCCAGTGCTATGACGGAGCATCTGTAATGTCAGGATGTAACAATGGAGTGCAGGAAAAGTTCAGGAAAGAAGTGCCACAGGCAATTTATATACATTGCCATGCTCATAGGCTCAACTTGGTGCTGGTGGACTGTGTGCATAATGTCAATGCTGCAGCAGAGTTTTTTGAGACACTACAAATGCTCTACAAGTTTTTCTCTGGGTCAGTGGTGCACCATCTGTGCGTAGAACTCAAGAAGCTGAGTGATACTCGCTGCGCATGCCAATAGAATGCAATCTGGGCAGTCAAGAAAACTCTCCCAGCAATCCTGGCTATACCCTGCGTGACATCATCGGCCTGTCAAATCCACACCGGAGGACAGAGGCGAGAGCTCTCAGTGCAATAATGGACGAGACATTTGTTGTACATCTCATTATTTTCGAGGATGTATGCAGAACAACCAAGTTCATGTCGGATCAGCTTCAGTCCGCCACTTTTGATCTTGAAGCGGCAGATGATCTGGCCCAGTCTGTTACCACTGCCATATCTGAAAAGCGGACAGAGGACAAGTGGAGGGAAATCCGAAATGAAGCAGAAAGTCTGTGCGTGAACGCAGGAATTGCACCACAGACGCAACGTGAGAGAAGGCGGGCTCAAACATCTCGACATCTGGAGGGGTTTGTAGTGGAAGCCCCGTTAGAAAGAGCACGCTTGGACACAGATGACCTGAGAACACACTCGTTCTATCCTGTTATAGACAGGTTGTTAATGGAGATGAAACGTCGCTTTTCAACAGAAACCAATGAAGTACTGAGAGGTGTGTCCGCCCTGAGCCCCAAACACACATCATTTCTGGACAAAAAAATGATACTGCCCATGGCCCGCCACTATCGAATCAGTGAGGAAAACCTGTCTGCAGAGCTTTACCAAGTTCGCCGGCTGTTGCAAAGAAAAGAAGAACAGGGACATACTATCACCAGCACCAAGGAGTTTCTATCCCTCATGAGGCCAGATGCATTTATAGACTTGTACAAACTGATATGCATATCTCTGACACTTCCCGTGACCTCAGTGAGCTGTGAGCGCAGTTTTTCTTGTCTGCGTCGTTTGAAAAACTACGAGGAACACCAGTGGGGACTCTCGAACCAGTAACCTGGCACTGTTGGCTATAAACACCGTGAGAACAAGGACCCTGGACAGCGACAAAATCATTGATGCGTTTGCCCTCAACCACAACAACAGACGCATTGTTTTGTTATGAAGACGTCTAATGGTAAGTTCATGATGATGCACCCCCTCTGTTGCCTATTATGAATGTAATGCATTGATGGTTGAGGCAAACATTCTGACTGTTTATAGTTATTTCTATGTGGCCTACTTGTGTTTAATTTTATGTTCAGAGCCAGAGGTGTGTTAGGCTTGTGGACCTTACCCGCTGTAACAGTTGTAAATATGCAGTGGTGTTTCTTTGTACATCATTTAAATTAGTATAATCACACTAATTATGTGTTCTTCGTTTATTTATGTTCAATACCTGACAAGGTCGGAGATCAGTGGGCGGAACTTCTGAAATGTAGTCACTGTACTCAGAAGATTCTTTTTGTGGGTACAACCCCCCTTTATATTGTGTCCCTCACGTTTCCTCTTCCCTTTTTGTTTTTGTAAATGTTTCCACATGAGAGGAGTCACTGTGAGGGATACAAAATGTTATACTGATTTGTTATCTGTTGTCAGCTTGTCAGTGATTAAAAGGAAATCGTCTAAACTGTATGCTGGCTCGGGTCTCATCCATCCATGAACAACGCAAAACACAACGCAGAGACCGCTTCATGTTGCTCTCAAAGTGCACCAATTGATGCATTTAACTTCAATATTTTAAAAAAAATCTTCACGGGGGAGCATGGCCCCGGACCCTCCTAGAGGAGGGGAGGACCTCCTATAGGAGATTAGGTCCACTCCCCAAAATAGCACTTTACCCCTGCTTACACCTATATGCCGTGAGCTGATTATCGAGCCTTCATTGTAACCGTCGCGGGTGTACTGTGTGTGTGTGTGTGTGTGTGTGTGTGTGTGTGTGTGTGTGTGGTGTGTGTGTGTGTGTGTGTGTGTGTGTGTGTGTGTGTGTGTGTGTGTGTATGTGTGTGTGTGCGCGTGGGGAGTGTGCGCGTGGGGAGTGTTGCAGTAGAAAATTCCACTGTATCGCCGGTGCATTAATGGGAAACCCTAAATGTTTGAGCACCCTCTATGAAACGTCAAGCTACCCCACAGCACCCCTAGAGAAAATCTCTGGCGCCGCCACTGCTCTGATGTCCTCTGAAGGAAAACGCTGAGCAGAAGAAAGTGAAAGCATGCAGAGAGTTTCACCGTTTATTTTATTGAACATAGAAGATAATCTCCGTGATCTCTGTTGATATCTGAGCTCAGGTCTCTGTGCAGGGCTTCATTTATTCTGTCACATGTTCTCATTATACGTCTTTCTCCATGTTCCCTCATTATATGTAACCTTATTTACCTATTCATATATATCAGATCCTTCGTCCCAAATTACACTTTTTTATCAATTCAGCCAAATGTTTAATTTAATTATGTAGAATTAATATTCCTTTAGTTCAAATGGGAGAATTTCTTTTTTCAAATAAGCAAAAAAAGCTACATTTTTATAAAAATAAGCAAAATCCTTAATATGAATAAATTCAGCAAATGTTTTAGGAACAGAGTTTTGTTAAATTATTATAAAACAAACAAAAACGTAATGACATTTAAAAAAAAAAAAGAATATGGTACAGAACGAAATAATACAACATCTTTAAAAAGAAATTAATCAAAATGTTTGAGTTAAACCAAAATACAAATACAAAAAGCGTCAAGTACAATGAGCAAAATTATTATCAAATAAACCGAAATATAAAATATAAAAAATAAGAAAATATCATCTAAGAATTCACTACATTTGTCAGGGATGTCCTCATAAATGGTCAGTGGTAGGGATGCTCCGATCGATCGACCACCGATCGATATCGGCCGATACTCACCAGTGGCGCCAGCAGGGGGGGGCCAGGGGGGGCCATGGCCACCCTGATATATTTGTTGGCCCCCCCCGATGGCCCCCCCAACACACACACCGCCTCGCCAGTCACGCGTAGTTTATCTGATATTTAACAACAAATACACAGCCAGCCATAGCCGCGGGAAGTAGGGGTGCTGGAGGTGCTGGAGGTGCTGGAGGTGCTGGAGGTGCTGCAGCACCCCCTGTTGGCGAATGGTGTACATTTGAAAAACTGATTTTTCTTTATAAATATGTACATTTAGTGCACCAATTGAAATGCCACTGTCAATGTGGTTTGGAGAATCAGGACTTATCCCGGTGTGCACTTGTGTATTCTGGAGAATCACAACACTTTAGGCTTTAGTGTGTTAGCTTTAGGTAGCAACAAACGGAGATATGCTAACCTTTAGCTGTTATTCTGATCAAAAATTGTTCAATGGCATTAAAACGAAAAAAACGCTGGAAGACCTGAAAAACAGGCTCGGGGCTCAGTAAAGGCTGGCTTGACTTCAGGTATAATTCGTCTGTAAACACACTTTGGCGGCTATCCTAGTTAGCGTTAGTTTAGCTTGCTAAGCTAAAGTTAGCTGATGTCGGTATGCTGGGCTGGTGTAATGCGTAGGCTGCTATTAATCACTGCTGTGTGTAATGTCAATTTACAGAAAATGAAGAGAAAGTCAACAGACATCTCTTCTTATTTTTTGTATCATTTATATAGTAAATGTTTTGAATTTGCTATAAAGGTCAATAATAGATGGTGTTTTTGTGTTCAATCACAGTATTTATTTACCATTTTATACCCCTTGTGTTTTTGGGTCCTGTTGAAATAAAATAGTCATGTTTTAAAACTTGATTTAATAAAGTCATGTCAATCATCTTTGATCCCAGTGTGACACAAACAGCTTTGTTCAGTCTAAAACTATTGATAACCTAGAGACATAATATAACTGAAGAACATGTTGTGTTGCTGTTGTGTATTGTATGTGTTGAGAATGCTGAACATTTGTGCCTTACCATAAAGGAACTTATTTAAATTTTTAAATGTTGTTTGAAGTCAAATGTTAACTATCCGTATTATATTCACTTCAGATGAATAGTATCAGAAAATATAAAATAAGAAACCAAAGTATATCAGTAGGTGATTCTCTTTGCCATTGTTTTCATCTAGTCTATACTTTTACATCAATTCAATTCTTGGTTTTGGTGGACCACCCAAGATTTTCAGTGGCCCCATTTGGCCACCCCTATGAAACATTTCTGGAGGCGCCACTGATACTCACTCTCTGCCGATCGATCGGTGCTCTCTAAAAATGCCGATCGCGAGAGCCGATCGCATGACGTAAAATGATGACGTAAAATACATGACACTTTTCTCAGTGCGCGGCAAAACTAGCTCGCAAAAATGGCTTCACGAGTCTGGCAGTATTTTAAAAATGACAATAAAATAGCGGTATGCAACGTGTGTGAAGCAGAAATCCTGCAGCTCCACCCGCTGTGACGGACCGGTGAGCGGAGCGAAACACACTAAGAGTTAGACCTAACACACTTAGCTATTTTATCTACCTCTGGAACAAGCTAAACTAGTTATACATATATTTATTCTTCACTGTCGGGTCACTCATTACTGGATCAGATAATGACAGGCTGTCAGGAGAGAGAGAGGGAGAGAGAGAGGAAAAGAGAGCGCTTCCGCTCATTTCTCCCGTGTTATTATCCAAAGTTAATGTAAACTTGAATAATGTACTTCATTTGAATGTAATAATGATGTTGGTTGTTGTTTGTGGAAGCGCCAGTGAATGAGCATTAACTGAGTTTTAAACATCACTTTAAATGGAAGATCCCCATAGGCCCCGCCCACTCGATCGGATCGGCGATCGGTATCGGCCGATACTGATTCCGGCGATCGGCGATCGGCCCCAAAATTGGCGATCGGAGCATCCCTAGTAAGTGGTATCTAACACACTCAAACTTTCATTCAACAATTCACCAATCAATTTGAGAAATCTTACCAAGTTGAGAGAACCACCAAGCAAAAACCCCGCTCTGGAGCTCTCTCCACACAGGGGCAGAAAAACCAAAGACACCTCCTTCATACCCATATATATGGGAGAAGGTCATGACCTCTGGTGTGCAGGACTGGACATGTCCAGAAATATTCTCCTATGCTATGGCCTAAACACATTTTGGGGCTTCAGTACTTTTCCATTGAGTCAGGGTCCCCCCCCCCCCCCCCCCCCTGTGCACAGGGTTAGGAGGGAAGAAAACTGTCTCCCCTCTTTAAACAGTGACACCCATAGTGAAACTATAATATGCTTTAACGTCAATTTACCAAACCACTTATGTTTGTATATACTGCGATTATAGAACAACATAAAATATAATGCATTTTCATTGGGGGTCATACAAGAATATATTTGATTATATTTGATTATAATTAACTTTCGCTTTAATTATTCAACTTAATATGGAGACCTCAACAGTTGTCATTGAAACAGCCCCGGGTGAGAACAGAGCACACACGAACGGGTGAGAACAGACGGGTGAGAGCAGAGCACACACGAAAGGAGGTGGAGTTGTCACTTTGTTTATTAATAGTTTTCTTTGTAAGAACATTTCAATGCAATCATTTCCCTCTTTTGAATATCTGGCTGTTCAGCTCAATTTCTCTTGTCGAGCACCGGTCCTACTTATCTACAGACCACCAAAATATTCAGCAACGATTCATGATGATTTATCGGAATTATTGTCAATCATCTGCATTGATTGTGACTCCATACTCGTAGTCGGTGACTTAAACATTCATACTGACCACCCATGGACAGTAGTGCTATTGAATTAGCAAATAACCTGGAAAGCTATGCACTCATCCAGCATGTGAAAGGGCCCCTCATACATTGGGTCACACTCTTGATCTTATAACCAAAGGTCTTAATATCTCAAACATCCTGGTCACAGACGTTGCTCTCTCAGACCACTCCTGTATCTTCTTTCAGATCGATATCAGTGTTTCCCTTAAGAGGCAACCACACATAATCACAAAACGACAGATCACAGAGAACACAATGTTCCTTCCGGCTGATGCTCTCGCCCCTGCTACAGCTGTCTCTGGTCAAAAACGCCACAGTGGTGAAGCTTCAAAAGAGGGAATGCAAATCAATCAAATCTCCATGTTCATTTTGAGATTTTTAAAGACTGTCTCCATACTTATGACTTCATACTACGAAATGCAAGACGCTCCTATTTCTCAGAATTAATTACCAAAAACAGCAATAGCGCTCGTGCCTTGTTTTCAACTGTTAGAGCCAGAGCTCTCTCATCTTCAGGAGGTTTACTCCTCGGAGTCAGAACTACATTCACCGAGGCAGCTTTTAGTTTTTATTTAACAACAAGCTTGGAACAAACCGACTGAAATTCTGCGGTCCGCCCCAACACTGGGGTTCTTTTAAATCAACGTTAAAAACCTTTATTTTGAATTGTCAATACCCCCAAAACATATTCTTAGATATAAATACCTAATTTTGAGTTATTTAGACACAATGAACACTTATAGTTTCATGTCTTGTTACATAAGAATAGATCATATTTGTTAAGTGTTATTATGGGAGAATTACTGTTCTTGTGGTGCTGCTGCCTTATTAGGCCCATATTTAGCATATTGAGACCAAAACTCATGTACAACAACTTCCTTGCAATCAATAAGCACTAATTAGAGGGTTATTGAGGAAAAACTCTCACCTAATGGCTTATTACTTGTAGAATATGGTCATGTAGAATAAGGCATTAATAAGTGTTTTATAATGACTAATAAAGAGCCAATATGCTGCTAGTTGATGGTTAATTTGTGTACCTTCATATAAAGTGTTACCCAAATAAGATGAATTTACCCCTTTTAGAAGTGAAGAAATAGTCTTTGTTCTGGGAATGTCCTTTTCGAGCCTGAGGCCTGAAAAACAGGCTCAGGGGTTAACAGGTAAAGAGTTGATTATATTTCACATCATTCATCCACATCTGTAAAGTAACTAAAGGTATTCAATACATGTAGTGGAGTAGAAGTATACTACATGTAGTGGAGTAGAAGTACACTACATGTAGTGGAGTAGAAGTATACTACATGTAGTGGAGTAGAAGTATACTACATGTACTGGAGTAGAAGTATAATACATGTAGTGGAGTAGAAGTACACTACATGTAGTGGAGTAGAAGTATACTACATGTAGTGGAGTAGAAGTATAATACATGTAGTGGAGTAGAAGTACACTACATGTAGTGGAGTAGAAGTATAATACATGTAGTGGAGTAGAAGTATAATACATGTAGTGGAGTAGAAGTATAATACATGTAGTGGAGTAGAAGTATACTACATGTAGTGGAGAAGTACACACCATGTACCTCTGAACTGTAGAGGAGCAGAATTACAAAGAAGGAAAAGTGGAAATACTGACGTACATTGGCGTACATCAAGTACATCAATATAAGTACAGTACTTAGTTACTACCACCACGGTAGGTATGTTATGTGTGCTAGCAGCCCATAATCCACACTATACATCAATTTAATCGATGTGAATTCTGTTTCTAATTTGTTTCGTTTTTCCCCTAAAAAAGAACAAAAATAACCTAAAATTACTGTTAAAGAACCGGATCGATAAGCAGAACTTCTAATTGTTTCAATTAGGCCTCATTATTTCACAGTGGCACAGGATCATCTGCCAATACAAGCACTTTTGTTCATGTTCAATCCATCATAAAATGTAAAATTATAGTTGGATCTTTTTGTCTTGTTATTATTAGCAGAGAAAATGTAATGTTTGTACAACTATATACAATTAATTCTACCAATCTCGGTGGGAACCGGATTAGGGGGGGGCTCGAAAACATTTCCAATCACCCAAGGGGGCCTGACAACACACGACGTAGCTTTAGCAAAACACGGAGATAGGCTCACCTTAGCTGTTATTCTGATCAAAAGTGGTCTTCAATGGCATTAAAACGAGAAAAAACGCGGCTGAAGGTTAATCCGTAGGTTCATCCAATGTGTCTGTCACTTTGAAAACATTATTGATAATCCATAATTCAATTTTTATGCAAAAATCGGAGAATAAAAATGTGCTGCTAATGGTAGCCACCAGAGTGTGTCGCAGCTCCGGTTTTGGCTACGCGTCACTCTCACTCCTTATTTGGTAACCTGTGTGTGTATGTGGAACCTTCCCTCGATTCCATTGGCTCTGACGGTTAGAAAGAGATGTCAATCATCCAAATCGACCAAGGGGGGCCAGAGATAGGTCAAATCCACCCAAATGACCCCAGAAGTGTTTTTTTTGCTAAATCTCTCTAAAAAGGTCAAATGTCACTTGTTTTGCATCAATCTTGATACAGGGTACTTATTATATGTTTTACTTTGGATTCCTAAAGCTTTTAGTCTACTAACCCATCATTCAAGGATGGTTTTCACTATAAGTACAAAATAATTTTGGACGGACACTATAATTTACAGTTTTTTACTATGTTCAATCTGAATTTTCTTTAAAATAAAAAACATCTATATTGATTCTGACTTTTCTACATCCAACTCACAGGTTTATCATTACTTTGAGAACAAAGATTATTAATTTACCCCTTTTAGAAGTGAAGTTATGGTCATTTGTTCTGGGAATGTCATTTTCGAGCCTGAGACCTGAAAAACAGGCTTGGGGTCCAACAGGTTAACAGAACATGAGATGTTGTTCTGAAAACTGTTCCAAATCAAATGTATTATTGATTCAGACTCAAACGCTAAGTTAAAGTCACACAGTATGTCTTGTTACAACAAGCTTCATTTTGTTATTGCTAACAATGTACTTTTCACACATAAAGATCACGAGTCATTGCTTATCAAGAAACAGGAACTCAAGCTTGAACATGAGGAACTCTCTTATCTGTTCTCACTGTTCCCGATTAGTAAATACAGAACACAAATTGTCGTGGTCATTTTGAAAGAGGAAGCAATAGACCCAGTTCTGGTTTTGAAGAGGATTCTTGTAAGTACTTATAGTTTGTTTTGTTTTTTAATGAAAAATATTGAGTGTTGCAACAATGACAACTCCCTTCCAAGGAAAGACAGCTAAAGGGACATTGGGTTACTTAGAAAGGGAGGTGGGGAGGTGGGGAGAGTATAAATGATCTGTGTTAAGGCAGCTGGCTGATTTGGGTTCTTACTTTGAACTTCGGTCTCTCTGAGAAACCTAACCTTTATTTTGTGAACCCTGCTCATCTCCTAGGAGTAAGGTAAGAATACCCTTAACTCAGAAAAGGCTTGGAGAAGTTGTATATTGGGTTTAAAGTGTGCATGAAAGTGAAAACACCCTAAGGTTAAAGCTGTACTTTCATTAGGACATATCTTGGTTTTTGATATTGGCTTGATTTTCTCTGATGTTCTGTTATATGCAGGGTGTAGTGATCATTTCACAAGTACCGGAGCGATCCTATGATTTTGAAGCTTATGTAACTACTGTCCAGAGGTGGGAGAAAAACTCAGATCTTGTACTTAAGTAAAAGTAAAAGTACCAGAGTGTTTGAATACTCTGTTACAGTAAAAGTCCTGCATTAATGTTACTCAAGTTAAAGTAGAAAAGTATTAGCATCAAAATATAATAAATATAAACAGTCCAGACAGAATGGGCAAAGCGTGGTCAGTTAATAATTATAAACTAATGAATAAGTGATTCTTACAGTACCTGCTGTCCACAGCTAACAGTATGAGAACGCTCCTTCACTGATCACTGAATGAACTCACTACAGCTGACCGAATTCATTATCTTTTTTATAGAAATGATAGTATCTTGCTGATGTTAAATCTGTCTGTCTTTGTGTAGAAGTGCATTGTGTCTAAATACAATAGGTGAATTCAACAATGAAGACACAAGTTAAGAACACATTGAATCATGCAGGTACTGTAGATTAGCTTTAAATAAGCCAGACTATTCTAAGTGCTGCAGAGACATTAGAAAGACAGTAATGTTGCACAACTTTAGAGTTCATGGGGAACTCACATGGAAGAAAACATGAATGCTTTGGTGGCGTTTTAATCCGTGTCTACATCTAATAGCCACTTCTCTGTCGGGGTTGTGGGTTTTGACGCTCCTCGCTTTGTTTCCAAAGAAATTTAGCGGAGATCGTTGTTGAATCAGATGAGCTTTATTCATTGGTCCAGACGGCATAGAAACAGGAAGACACGTTTCCTCGCTTCATAGTAACTAAGTTATCAGTATCCAAAAAAGAACAAAAAGAACACGATCAAAAGACTTTACCGCTTCCCCGTCTCATCACAATCAGCTGTTCCTGCCATATATAGGCATTTAGCCGTGCACGTGATACCTGACGCACATTTGATAACAAATAAGTGAGCCTTAAATGAATATCTTTTAAACCAGCGGTTCCCAAGCTTTTTCAACTCAGGGCCCACTTAAGAATCAAAAATGTTCTGATTGGTCGATTCAGAACATGTGACACGTTGTAAATCCAGTAGAACAGACCGTTGCTAAGGACTGTAATGACCGTTGCTACGCAGGATCAAGAAAGAGAAAGGAAAAGAGGTTAAAATAAAAAAAAATCTTAATAATGAAATGTTTCCACACAAATCATAATGTTTTGCAAATTATTTGACGGTAATGTTGTTGATTTACATTTACATTTTTAGACGAAGACCGCACACAGTTAATAAATACAACTTTTTAAAAGTCAATCAAGGAGTAATCTTAATTTAAGGTGTTTGAAGAGTAGATTAAAAATACAATTTATTTTGGAAGAAATGATTGCCAAAAAAATCAAAGGCTCAACACGCCATGAAAGGGGAAATAATGAGCTCTGAGGAAGCGTGGGATTAAAGGAACTATAAATATGCCATGTTGTGTTTTTGTTGGTTTTTGGTTGTCAAGCTATTTGTGTTTGTCAAATGTTGAAGTGATCCGACTGACTGTATCTTTATTTCTTCAGTTTTTGATTGGTTTTTTTCTGAGATGGGAATGTCATCTCCTATATGCTATTGTTATGTCCATGTTTGTGTCTTTCTTTAGCCTGTACCAAATTAAACAAATATTTGGCGGCCCACTTGCAATGCCTTCGCGGACCACTAGGGGCCGCGGCCCACAGGTTGGGAACCGCTGTTTTAAACCATAGTGTGACTCACAAAAAGAAATGATTAAGAGTTTAATCTAAATCCTTATATTATTATTAAGCCTAACATTCAGACCATAGTAATGAAATTAAAATGGCTCTAACAAATACTTTCAAATGTATAAAGGAGGAAATAGAACAGTACTGGCTTTTTGAATGTAGTGGAGTAGAAATGTAAAAAAGTAATGTACTTCAGTACATTGCCTGAGTAAATGTTCCAAAGCGGGAAAAGACTGCGTTCAGGATCAGGTGGATCACAGTATAACTATTACATGCTAACTGTCCATCTGTCTTACAGTCAAGATTTAGAATTATAACTGCTTTAACAGTGATTATAAGTATTTCTAACTATATATGTCTCTGACCTGTTAGTCCAGGATGCGTCTGCTTTGTGCTCTGGGTCTCTTCTTGGCCCTGCTGCATGTGACCTCCTGTCTGCTGATTGGAGCCTTCAACATCCAATGTTTTGGGGACAAGAAATCCCAGGACAAAGCGTGATGAACATCATCAAAAAGGTCTGAAACTCAATTTGGTATCCAATACTTATTTGTTCTTCGTTGTTTTGACTGTATCCTGGAAAGTGAAACATCGTAACCCACTTCCTGTTTAAGTTTCCTTTTCTTGGAAAACAATCATTGTTTTGTGAGTTAATAGTAATTTTAAACATAACGCTGAAGTGCAGCACTAAACAACTACGGTGGCCAGCAGGTGCAAACGTGCTGCTACGGCCCCAAACTCTTCCATCAGGAGAAACTCGCTGCAGCTTCAGAAAGGATGCAGATATAAAAACACATGAAGAAACATCTTCAGCAACTTGAGGAAACATGAGCAGCGTTTACTAGACTTCTGTCTGTCTTCTTCTGCTGTTCCCTTCAGTGTTCACTTCCTGTCTGTCTTCTTCTGCTGTTCCCTTCAGTGTTTACTTCTGTCTGTCTTCTTCTGCTGTTCCCTTTAGTGTTTACTTCTGTCTGTCTTCTTCTGCTGTTCCCTTTAGTGTTTACTTCCTGTCTGTCTTCTTCTGCTGTTCCCTTTAGTGTTTACTTCTGTCTGTCTTCTTCTGCTGTTCCCTTTAGTGTTTACTTCCTGTCTGTCTTCTTCTGCTGTTCCCTTTAGTGTTTACTTCCTGTCTGTCTTCTTCTGCTGTTCCCTTTAGTGTTCACTTCCTGTCTTTCTTCTTCTGCTGTTCCCTTTAGTGTTCACTTCCTGTCTGTCTTCTTCTGCTGTTCCCTTCAGTGTTCACTTCCTGTCAGTCTTCTTCTGCTGTTCCCTTTAGTGTTCACTTCCTGTCTGTCTTCTTCTGCTGTTCCCTTTAGTGTTCACTTCCTGTCAGTCTTCTTCTGCTGTTCCCTTTAGTGTTCACTTCCTGTCTGTCTTCTTCTGCTGTTCCCTTTAGTGTTCACTTCCTGTCTGTCTTCTTCTGCTGTTCCCTTTAGTGTTCACTTCCTGTCTGTCTTCTTCTGCTGTTCCCTTTAGTGTTCACTTCCTGTCTGTCTTCTTCTGCTGTTCCCTTTAGTACTTCCGTCAGAATTGACCAATCAGAATACATTTTTCTTCAGATTGTCCTTCGCTATGACATCATTCTGATCCAGGAGGTCCGCTGCAACCACGATCTGAGCGTACCCAACACACTCCTGGCGCTTGTTAACCAGTAAGACTTATAAAGAGCAAACACAGTATTCTAACACACAGACACGCAGACTGTGAGGGCTGCTTCCTTCATCAAAATGTTATCTTGACTACTGCAATATCCAAATCTCAGTAATCGCAGTATTTGGCAAAACGAGTGAAAATATCTGAATGAAGTATTGTGGAGAAGTCCTGGCCTACAAACAGTATTCTATTGACTTCATACAGATACACTTCATACTATAATCAATTCATATATTTCCTTTCATATTGGAATTGCAATTGTAGAAGTTTGTAAAAAAGTTTGACAGATCATGAACTCACATTAAGATTCAAGATAAACAAAAGGTATGTATATGTCTCCTTGTGTGTGTGTGTGTGTGTGTGTGTGTGTGTGTGTGTGTGTGTGTGTGTGTGTGTGTGTGTGTGTGTGTGTGTGTGTGTGTGTGTGTGTGTGTGTGTGTGTGTGTGTGTGTGTGTGTGTGTGTGTGTGTGTGTTTCCCCAGAGGTTCTCCTCAGTTCAGCTACGTCGTCAGTGAGCCCCTGCCCCTGGGTCCCAGCACCTATAAGGAGAGATACCTCTTCCTCTACAGGTAAAACACAAAAGGGCAAAAACAAAACACCAACAGTCATATTATCTTTTGTATGTAATGCTTTGTTAATACCCCAGATCAGTGAGCAGAAAGAGAAAACATGTGTTTGATAAAGAGTGTAAAAAGCATAGAAAATGCTCCAGGAGTTTCGTGAATATGTGACCATGAGAAAGAGTCTAAAGTTTGGAGACGTCTTCAAAATAAAGAATTCCATCTTTCCTCTGCAGGTATCAGAAGGTGACCGTGACAGACAGCTTCCAATACACTGACACGCCAGACGTCTTCGAAAGACCGCCCTCCGTTGTCAAGTTTTCCTCCAGACAGACCGGTATTAGAGGAGAGACTCTGTTCTTTCACTGGAAATGTAGATTATCTCAACTATTATAGAGAACTAAGCACCAGACGTGTGTGAGAGGAGATCCTGAGGTCTGTCCGTCACCAGAACCACTTAAAAAACTCTATCATTTGCTTCGTTTTTATCATTTCTGCCACATCTACCTGAGTCAATGCCACATTTAAAATACCTGCATTTTTATTAGTGGTTGAATGTGATGAAGTACATTTACTTACTTTAGCGGTATTTCTTCTATTTTCATTCTCTCTTCATTCACTCCTCTCTCTTTCCTGGTCTCCAGCTGTGAAGGAATTTGTTCTGATCCCCATTCACACCAAACCGGGTAACGCTGTAGTAGAACTGAGGGCCCTTGTTGACGTGGTGAAGAGGGCCGAAACAAAATGGCTTAACAAAGTAAAACTCTACAACCGTAGAAACACACTCGAACACCAAACTATTCTTTAGCCTAACTGTTAGTAAAAGTAGTAAAACACATATTACTGGAAGCCCATATCTGCCAATTTGATAAAACACAAACGTAAAATAATATCTCAAAATAATACTTAGTATCGCTACACAATGAGAATCGTTCTCAAAAATCACATGGTATCAAAAACATTTAAAAGTCATAATGTTAAGATACTGATTCATTATTTGGCAAACATTTCTAATTATAATAACTTAAAGGGTCTTTTTTATTCACAACATTAGCAGGAGTGGGCTTCCATACAGACACTCAGTTTTTTCAGGTAGCGGGAGTAGTACAGCCGCTTATATGTAAAATGAGTGGATTTCCCCTAGAACAACGTTTACGTACTAGATTGCCCATTACCATGACATCATTCTGATATAGTTTTAAAATAATGAGTGTGAGCCGTTTCCCTCTGCCTGCAGAACATCATGGTGCTCGGAGACTTCAACGCAGGCAGCAATTATGTCCCAATCTCCATGCGGCCGACTATCCCCCTCTTCAACACCACTGTCTTCCACTGGCTGATCGACAACAATGTTGACACTACAGTGTCGAGGTCACGAAACGCTTACGACAGGTGAACACGCACAGATAATCATATACAGCCGTACACGTTCACTCCCAACTCGTCCTACATTATACAATCAAACAAATAAATAAAAAGGATAATTGTGTAAATCTGTGTTGAGTAAATAACAGTGTGTGTTTTAGAAAAGAATACAACATTTGAAGTAAAAAGCTATGAAACAATACAGATTTCAGTTTTCTGAGCCCCTACTCTCCCCCTAACTGACGGCAACAAAGTCAGACAAATACAATTAAAATAAAGAAGTAAAAACAATAAGTGTGGCTTGATATTGAGAAAGAAAAAGGTTGATAAACGCTGTGAGAATGGATCGGCGGAGAGCAATTCTCTGCGATCTCAACTCGTCTAGCACGGACGTTCAGGAGCTCTGTTCAAGTCTATGGGACTCCCTGATAGTTGATTTTCAACGCTAAAGGGCCTCCCAGTGCGTTTGAAAGTGACGCCAAGGGATCCTGACATAACGTCGCTATAGGACGAGTTGGGAGTGAGAACGTGTTGGATAATCATATACACCCTTGCATTCACACACACTCTTAATCACGCCTCTCTTCCTGTTTCTGCAGGATTGTCGTCACCACTGACATGTACAATGGAATGAACCCCCGCAGAGCGGACAAGTTTGACTTCAAGAATGCATATGATCTTAACCAGACTCAGGTAACAACAGCTTTCTAGTACCCCACTAGCTTCATTGCAGTGTCATTGTACTTAAATGTCTAAAGGTCTATAAAGATCGTCTTAAGCGCTTCAGTTTTTTCAGAGCAGACTCTGAACAAAGACGTGTTGAATGCTTTCTTTTATCTCTTTAAAGGAATAGTTTGAAAGCAGCTTTCTGAAAACACCAATCACAAACCCCTAATGAGGTTATTTATTAGCTATTATTACATGGTTTAGTTGAATACTCTATGAATTGGTCAATTCAGAACACGTGACACGTTGTTAATCCAGAACAGACAGACCGCTGTCAAGGACTTATTGACCGTTGTTAAGGACGCTTACAAAGAAGTTCGGTCGATTTAACTGTATACAGTTTGGCCCAAACTGGGACAAGAAAAACAGCGGAGAAGTAACGGGGCAGAAACCCTCCTTTTTACGCAGCGGTCCAGACATAGACATCAAACGGCGACACATATTCAGTTACCAGTTCCTTTGGCATTAGGGCAGGGATATCTAGATACTTTCCAAGCTTTTACATCATGAATTGTGCTACTTTTAAAGCAAGCAGCGATGTTTTCAAATCTGTAATCAGAAAGCTCCTCAAAAACGCTATCGAAGCAGTTCCTGCCGTTGCTACGTTAGTTCAAACAGTAACAACGGACTATTTTTCTTAGCGGATGCATGTCATTTTAAATAAATAATAGCGTACTATTTTTTAAATCAATAAAAACATTTTCTAAATCTATAAAAGCATTTCAATTAATATTGGGAGTCATATCGTTACTTTGTTGAGAATGTGGCCGTGTGATAAGCGGGATAATGTGCAGCGACTTGGTCATTATGGGAAAAGAACACCCTTCATGCAGATCTAGATCCCTCCGCTTCGCGTCGGGCTCCTGGTCAGCCTGTCGGGTGTTCTTTTCCCATACCCTTACTTAGCTTCCTTTAAGGCCATCTTGTGCAAAGAAACCACCTGGTATATGTTTAACTGAGACATGTATGCTTAGTTAAACAATTAACAAATTGATCCACAGGGGGAAACTTTCTAAAGTGTTCTCTTTGTCTATTCTCTCAGACGGAGGCCGTCAGTGACCATTTCCCTGTGGAGGTGCAGATATTATGAGCACAGGAACCACTTCACAGACCTCCAGACTGAATCTGAGCTACCATTATTCAGTTGGAGTGTTTCTTGAAGCCATGCAGCATTGAAAAAGAATTAAAAAAATAACTGCCAAATTATTTAATTGCAAACTTGTCTTTTTGAAACAGGAGAGTGAAGTGTCTTATTGTAGTGTTTATAAAAGGTGAGGTAAATGAAATATGATGATTGTGAGCATTAACCAAGAGATCTTTTATAGGAAATGGATATCAGTTTCTACTGAAGAGAAAGACAAAGTGTATCCAGAGTAACTCGGACAATGACTCTCACATTGAGTTTAATATTTAGTGGTTTACTTGAGTCAATGAACAGCATTCTCACATAAGGGCAAACGTCAGAAGGATTAGCATTCATGTGTATAGCAATCACCACATTTAAAAGAGAACAAAGTAATGGGATGTTCTTATAAAGTGGGTAACTCATTCACAGGTAACAGTCAGTTTTTATTAATTATTTAAAGTTGTTATAATAGTTCTAAATTGGCTCTGATTCTACAGCTTCATTCCTCTCACTGTGTTTCTCTTTCCACCTTTATCCAGCAAAGCTCATTTCTTGCATATGTAAACCTCCCTGGCAGTCAACCTGATTCTGAATACAGAATGCACATTTAGTCAATCTATTTCATTTGATTGATACAGCCCAACATGAAACCTGTACCACAGACAATCCAAATGTCAAAAGAGAGAATGCCCCTTATCAATGGAAGAATTCAGTGTGTGTAGTCTAGAAGATTATACATTTGATCGTACATTTTTGCGTATTTACGGGAACTGTTCTGAGACTAAGCAGCAGAGTTGCTCCTGAAGCTTCTCTCTGTATTCACACCCTCCATCTTAAAAAAGGAGGCTCATACCCCCCCACCACTATTCCCCTTGCACTCCTTCATGTATGAATACATATTTAAAGCTGTACTATATCAGGTGGTTACTGGGCTGGATTATCAACTCATCTTTGCTTGAACGTGGGCTCGTTGTGGCTGGACCCAGGCCCACACATAGAGGTCTTATGGGATAGTTTCTTCCCCTCAAGGTCAAGGTGCTTAGGGGGTAGTTGGCTCGTTAATATTCTAAATGGTCCAAGTTGAAGCGTTTGTTTGAACACTTTGCAGGAGGCAGGACTTGCTTTCAAGCAGAACAGGGCAAACAAACTTAGAGGAGTGTTTACGTGTTCGGCGTAATGACGTACAACGGCCTCCACAACTTCTGTAGTCCTATTCAGCCACTTGGTAACAACCATCGTTTTTCAGACACGTCAGCTCTTCAGAAATCCCAGTGGGGTCACTGCTGATGGATTTAATGCCCTAGAACAAAACGTGATCCGTCTCTTTGTCTCAACCACAGACCTGATTTCAGATATTTTCCAGAATCCTATGGAGAGATCCCATTGGCTCTGAGACGAGGGAACAGGAAGTGGTGAAATGCTGACTCACTTCCGGGTTTTAGGACCATTTAGAATCGTAGTTTTGAATATGGATCTTAAGTTGGTGTGACGTTGAAGCAGCGACCCGGCTGTAGTTCCTTTATAGCATAACGTTAGCATTTTGCTTCTGCGATTAGATTTACGATTAGAAAATTATAAAAGTAGGGTAGACATGTGGAGATTATCCGGCTGACCAAAACGTGATCCGTCTCTTCAATGTCTCAACCACAGACCTGATTTCCAGCTATTTTCCAAAATCCTGTGGAGAAATTGCATTGCTTTTTGTCGAAGGAACCGGAAGGAGTTTACTTCCGGGTTTTAGGACCCGTCACTGCGGCACTCTGTAGACCCAGGTCTGGTTTTGAAGGTATTTCAAGGGGATTCTTGTAAGTACTTATAGTTTGTTTTCTTTCATAATTTATTACGTTTTATTTATAATTTCTTCATTTCACTTAGTCCCCTCAAGGTCAAGGTGCTTAGAGGAAAGACTCATTGTGGCTGGTCCCAGGCCTCTTATGGGATAGTTTAGTCCCCTCAAGGTCAAGGTGCTTAGAGGAAAGACTCATTGTGGCTGGTCCCAGGCCTCTTATGGGATAGTTTAGTCCCCTCAAGGTCAAGGTGCTTAGAGGAAAGACTCATTGTGGCCAGTCCCAGGCCTCTTATGGGATAGTTTAGTCCCCTCAAGGTCAAGGTGCTTAGAGGAAAGACTCATTGTGGCTGGTCCCAGGCCTCTTATGGGATAGTTTAGTCCCCTCAAGGTCAAGGTGCTCAGAGGAAGACTCATTGTGGCTGGTCCCAGGCCTCTTATGGGATAGTTTAGTCCCCTCAAGGTCAAGGTGCTTAGAGGAAGTCTCATTGTGGCTGGTCCCAGCCTCTTATGGGATAGTTTAGTCCCCTCAAGGTCAAGGTGCTTAGAGGAAAGACTCATTGTGGCCGGTCCCAGCCTCTTATGGGATAGTTTAGTCCCCTCAAGGTCAAGGTGCTCAGAGGAAAGACTCATTGTGGCTGGTCCCAGGCCTCTTATGGGATAGTTTAGTCCCCTCAAGGTCAAGGTGCTTAGAGGAAAGACTCATTGTGGCCGTCCCAGGCCTCTTATGGGATAGTTTAGTCCCCTCAAGGTCAAGGTGCTCAGAGGAAAGACTCATTGTGGCCGGTCCCAGGCCTCTTATGGGATAGTTTAGTCCCCTCAAGGTCAAGGTGCTCAGAGGAAAGACTCATTGTGGCCGGTCCCAGGCCTCTTATGGGATAGTTTAGTCCCCTCAAGGTCAAGGTGCTCAGAGGAAAGACTCATTGTGGCTGGTCCCAGGCCTCTTATGGGATAGTTTAGTCCCCTCAAGGTCAAGGTGCTTAGAGGAAAGACTCATTGTGGCCGGTCCCAGGCCTCTTATGGGATAGTTTAGTCCCCTCAAGGTCAAGGTGCTCAGAGGAAAGACTCATTGTGGCCGGTCCCAGGCCTCTTATGGGATAGTTTAGTCCCCTCAAGGTCAAGGTGCTCAGAGGAAAGACTCATTGTGGCTGGTCCCAGGCCTCTTATGGGATAGTTTAGTCCCCTCAAGGTCAAGGTGCTTAGAGGAAAGACTCATTGTGGCCGGTCCCAGGCCTCTTATGGGATAGTTTAGTCCCTCAAGGTCAAGGTGCTTAGAGGAAAGACTCATTGTGGCTGGTCCCAGCCTCTTATGGGATAGTTTAGTCCCCTCAAGGTCAAGGTGCTCAGGAAAGACTCATTGTGGCCGGTCCCAGGCCTCTTATGGGATAGTTTAGTCCACTCAAGGTCAAGGTGCTTAGAGGAAAGACTCATTGTGGCTGGTCCCAGGCCTCTTATGGGATAGTTTAGTCCCCTCAAGGTCAAGGTGCTCAGAGGAAAGACTCATTGTGGCCGGTCCCAGGCCTCTTATGGGATAGTTTAGTCCCCTCAAGGTCAAGGTGCTCAGAGGAAAGACTCATTGTGGCCGGTCCAGGCCTCTTATGGGATAGTTTAGTCCCCTCAAGGTCAAGGTGCTCAGAGGAAAGACTCATTGTGGCCGGTCCCAGGCCTCTTATGGGATAGTTTAGTCCCCTCAAGGTCAAGGTGCTTTGAGGAAAGACTCATTGTGGCTGGTCCCAGGCCTCTTATGGGATAGTTTAGTCCCCTCAAGGTCAAGGTGCTTAGAGGAAAGACTCATTGTGGCCGGTCCCAGGCCTCTTATGGGATAGTTTAGTCCCCTCAAGGTCAAGGTGCTAGAGGAAAGACTCATTGTGGCTGGTCCCAGGCCTCTTATGGTAGTTTAGTCCCCTCAAGGTCAAGGTGCTCAGAGGAAAGACTCATTGTGGCCGGTCCCAGGCCTCTTATGGGATAGTTTAGTCCACTCAAGGTCAAGGTGCTTAGAGGAAAGACTCATTGTGGCTGGTCCCAGGCCTCTTATGGGATAGTTTAGTCCACTCAAGGTCAAGGTGCTTAGAGGAAAGACTCATTGTGGCCGGTCCCAGGCCTCTTATGGGATAGTTTAGTCCCCTCAAGGTCAGGTGCTCAGAGGAACTCATTGTGGCCGGTCCAGGCCTCTTATGGGATAGTTTTAGTCCACTCAAGGTCAAGGTGCTTAGAGGAAAGACTCATTGTGGCCGGTCCCAGGCCTCTTATGGGATAGTTTAGTCCCCTCAAGGTCAAGGTGCTTAGAGGAAAGACTCATTGTGGCCGGTCCCAGGCCTCTTATGGGATAGTTTAGTCCCCTCAAGGTCAAGGTGCTCAGAGGAAAGACTCATTGTGGCCGGTCCCAGGCCTCTTATGGGATAGTTTAGTCCACTCAAGGTCAAGGTGCTCAGAGGAAAGACTCATTGTGGCTGGTCCCAGGCCTCTTATGGGATAGTTTAGTCCACTCAAGGTCAAGGTGCTGAGAGGAAAGACTCATTGTGGCCGGTCCCAGGCCTCTTATGGGATAGTTTAGTCCACTCAAGGTCAAGGTGCTCAGAGGAAAGACTCATTGTGGCTGGTCCCAGGCCTCTTATGGGATAGTTTAGTCCCCTCAAGGTCAAGGTGCTCAGAGGAAAGACTCATTGTGGCCGGTCCCAGGCCTCTTATGGGATAGTTTAGTCCCCTCAAGGTCAAGGTGCTCAGAGGAAAGACTCATTGTGGCCGGTCCCAGGCCTCTTATGGGATAGTTTAGTCCACTCAAGGTCAAGGTGCTCAGAGGAAAGACTCATTGTGGCCGGTCCCAGGCCTCTTATGGATAGTTTAGTCCACTCAAGGTCAAGGTGCTTAGAGGAGAGACTCATTGTGGCCGGTCCCAGGCCTCTTATGGGATAGTGTAGTCCCCTCAAGGTCAAGGTGCTTAGAGGAGAGACTCATTGTGGCCGGTCCCAGGCCTCTTATGGGATAGTTTAGTCCCCTCAAGGTCAAGGTGCTCAGAGGAAAGACTCATTGTGGCCGGTCCCAGGCCTCTTATGGGATAGTTTAGTCCCCTCAAGGTCAAGGTGCTTAGAGGAAAGACTCATTGTGGCCGGTCCCAGGCCTCTTATGGGATAGTTTAGTCCCCTCAAGGTCAAGGTGCTCAGAGGAAAGACTCATTGTGGCCGGTCCCAGGCCCACAAATAGAGGTCTCATTAAACACTAGGGGTGGGGGAATAACGAATACAGCATAGTATCGCGATACTTTGCGTGGCGATATTGTATCGATACACGGACGCCAATTATCGATATTCTATTATATAAACTGTAGCATATCCCTCCGAAAGATGGTCGTACACTTTATTGAAAACTCCAAAAACCAACGTAAGAGCTACACGAAGACACAAGACAACAAACACATTTAAGCTTCATCCATGTGAGCATTACTTTAGAATACCATGAAGAAGAAGAGGGGACACATGTTGATGTAGAGGAGACATGAAGAAGAGGGGACACATGTTGATGTAGAAGAGACGTGAAGAAGAGGGGACACATGTTGATGTAGAAGAGACATGAAGAAGAGGGGACACATGTTGATGTAGAAGAGACATGAAGAAGAGGGGACACATGTTGATGTAGAAGAGACATGAAGAAGAGGGGACACATGTTGATGTAGAAGAGACATGAAGAAGAGGGGACACATGTTGATGTAGAAGAGACGTGAAGAAGAGGGGACACATGTTGATGTAGAAGAGACATGAAGAAGAGGGGACACATGTTGATGTAGAGGAGACATGAAGAAGAGGGGACACATGTTGATGTAGAAGAGACATGAAGAAGAGGGGACACATGTTGATGTAGAAGAGACATGAAGAAGAGGGGACACATGTTGATGTAGAGGAGACATGAAGAAGAGGGGACACATGTTGATGTAGAGGAGACATGAAGAAGAGGGGACACATGTTGATGTAGAGGAGACATGAAGAAGAGGGACACATGTGATGTAGAAGAGACATGAAGAAGAGGGGACACATGTTGATGTAGAGAAGAAGAAGAGGGGACACATGTTGATGTAGAGGGCATGAAGAAGAGGGGACACGTGTTGATGTAGAAGAGACATGAAGAAGAGGGGGACACGTGTGATGTAGAGGAGACAGAAGAAGAGGGGACACATGTTGATGTAGAGAAGACATGAAGAAGAGGGGACACATGTTGATGTAGAGGAGACATGAAGAAGAGGGGACACATGTTGATGTAGAAGAGACATGAAGAAGAGGGGACACATGTTGATGTAGAGGAGACATGAAGAAGAGGGGACACGTGTTGATGTAGAGAGACATGAAGAAGAGGGGACACATGTTGATGTAGAAGAGACATGAAGAAGAGGGGACACATGTTGATGTAGAAGAGAAGAGGGACACATGTTGATGTAGAAGAGACATGAAGAAGAGGGGACACATGTTGATGTAGAAGAGACATGAAGAAGAGGGGACACGTGTTGACGTAGAGGAGACATGAAGAAGAGGGGACACGTGTTGATGTAGAAGAGACATGAAGAAGAGGGGACACGTGTTGATGTAGAAGAGACATGAAGAAGAGGGACACATGTTGATGTAGGGAGACATGAAGAAGAGGGGACACATGTTGATGTAGAGGAGACGTGAAGAAGAGGGGACACATGTTGATGTAGAAGAGACGTGAAGAAGAGGGGACACATGTTGATGTAGAGGAGACGTGAAGAAGAGGGACACATGTTGATGTAGAAGAGACGTGAAGAAGAGGGACACATGTTGATGTAGAAGAGACGTGAAGAAGAGGGGACACATGTTGATGTAGAAGAGACATGAAGAAGAGGGGACACATGTTGATGTAGAAGAGACGTGAAGAAGAGGGGACACATGTTGATGAAGAAGAGACATGAAGAAGAGGGGACACATGTTGATGTAGAAAAGACATGAAGAAGAGGGACACATGTTGATGTAGAAGAGACATGAAGAAGAGGGGACACATGTTGATGTAGAAGAGACATGAAGAAGAGGGGACACATGTTGATGTAGAAGAGACATGAAGAAGAGGGGACACATGTTGATGTAGAGGAGACATGAGGAAGAGGGGACAGATGTTGATGTAGAAGAGACATGAGGAAGAGGGGACACATGTTGATGTAGAAGAGACATGAGTAAGAGGGACACATGTTGATTTAGAAGAGACATGAAGAAGAGGGGACACATGTTGATGTAGAAGAGACATGGAGAAGAGGGGACACATGTTGATGTAGAAGAGACATGAAGAAGAGGGGACACATGTTGATGTAGAAGAGACATGAAGAGAGGGGACACATGTTGATGTAGAAGAGACATGAAGAAGAGGGGACACATGTTGATGTAGAAGAGACATGAGAAGAGGGGACACATGGTGATGTAGAAAGACATGAAGAAGAGGGGACACATGTTGATGTAGAAGAGACATGAAGAAGAGGGGACACATGTTGATGTAGAAGAGACATGAGGAAGAGGGGACACATGTTGATGTAGAAGAGACATGAGGAAGAGGGGACACATGTTGATGTAGAAGAGACATGAGGAAGAGGGGACACATGTTGACGTAGAGGAGACATGAAGAAGAGGGGACACATGTTGATGTAGAAGAGACATGGAGAGGAGAGGAGAACTAATTTAATAATGTATTGTTTTTTGAAAGTCTCGTTTGTTGCAGTGGAGTCTTTATGACGCTCTGCCCCCCTCTAGTGTCCGCAGGAGGTTACTACAGCTCACAGGTAAAAGGTCATTATGTCAAAATGTAAATACCTAAACATTTAAGTGAAAATGTGGAATAAATATATAAAATAAAACTGAATAAATGTTTAACATTTCAATAAAAAAGACACAATTAATAGCAAAAATAAATGGTTTCTAAACACAGGAAATTAAAGTGAAAATGTGAAAAAATAATAATTTAAAAAAATGTAAACAGATGTAAGAAGGTAAATAAATATGTCAAATAAAATAGAATACAACATTTTAAATATGTTTTAATTAATAAATCATAAAATAAGCAATATTATGAAAATAAGAATATTACTCGTATTTTCAAACAAGAAGTTAAAGTAAAAACGTGAAAAAAACCATATTATACATTTTTTTAATATAAAAACATTCAAATATAAGTAAAAATGTGGAATAAAAAACATATACAGGTCGGTCGGTAGGTCGGTCGGTAGGTCGGTCGGCGGTCGGTCGTCGGTCGGTCGGTAGGTAGGTAGGTAGTAGGTAGGTAGGTAGGTAGGTAGGTAGGTAGGTAGGTAGGTAGGTAGGTAGGTAGGTAGGTAGGTAGGTAGGTAGGTAGGAAGGAAGGAAGGAAGGAAGGAAGGAAGGAAGGAAGGAAGGAAGGTAGGTAGGTAGGTAGGTAGGTAGGTAGGTAGGTAGGTAGGTAGGTAGGAAGGAAGGAAGGAAGGAAGGAAGGAAGGAAGGAAGGTAGGAAGGTAGCAAGGAACGAAGGAAGATAATAAGGAAGGAACGAATGAAGGTAGGAAGGAACGAAGGAACGAAGGAAGGTAGGAAGGAACGAAGGAAGGTAGGAAGGTAGGAAGGTAGGAAGGTAGGAAGGTAGTAAGGATCATGTAATATTTTTTAAATCATAAATCATAAAATAAGTAATAATATTAAAATAAGAATATATATAAAAAGTTAAAACTTGCATAATACAATTCTTTTAAATACAAAAATATAAAATGTGATTAAAATGTGCAATAAAAAACATTAAATAAAATATTTAAATAAGCATAAGACGTAAGTAGGAATGCGCAATTAATAAAGAAAAATATAATGAAGATGTGTGTCGTAAGTTTAATAAAACATTTGCATAAAAATGAATGCAAACTGAAGAAAGTTTATTATTTCCACAAAAGAAAATAGTTTTAATAGAGTTAAATCTTATATAACCAAAAATAATTAAAGTGAACATTTTAAATAAATAATAATTTAAATAAGGTAAAGGTAAATACAAATGTGCAATGTAGAAAGATAATGTTTTTTATATTTTTAATAAGTAAAAATATTAAAATGAGAATAAAACTCATATTGTTTAGGTAAGTAAAAACGTGAAAAATGTGGAATAAAAAAACATAAAATATGTATACATAAGAAGTGAAAGCAGTAAACAGATGAATGAAATGTATATGAAGGGTTGAGTGAGGGAAAGGACGCAGAGGATGGAGATGTTAGGGGAGGAGCAGAAGAGGCTCAGTCTGTTCAGCAGCAGGACAATGGACCGTCTCCTGCACCGATCCTAACCGGAACACACCGGGACACAAGGTACTGTTACCGGGGAACCTGAGCATGCTTTAGGGGGGCTAACACGGGTCATTTATCCATCTAACCCGGGTTAAAGTAAAATCATATGTCTGTGCAGAAGGGGGGAGTCTGCAGGAAGGAAGCGACGCAGCAACAGACACCCAGCAGAGAGGCCTTTCCTCCCGGGTCCTAAACCGGCTGGAGACACCTTATTGTAACACAGACAACTTAAACTGTTTAGGATTTTAAAAGAAAGTGTGTATTTTTTAATGGTGTTATGATTTTAAAGCAGGGAAACACATCCGGAATAGCAACGCCGCGTTTTCTCGTCTCCAAAAACAACCCTATGCAGAACTCCCTTAGAAATCTGTCTGTTTTAACTTAAAATGCCTAGGAGTTAAATTGAACACGTCTACATTTGAAAATTACGATTGATTTGGATACCTTGAAGTCTTATGTTGTATTCGGTGTTCGATTGATTTATAAAAAAACGGTTAAATTATAATTGAAACCGAATCTTAATCTAGACACAGTGGACGTCGGCGTCCGCTAAACCGTATTTGACGTGAGGGGGCAACACGCGTTTAACACATAATAATGGTCTTTTCAAATCTTAAAAAGGCTTATATGTGTAATAAAAACCCGCCGAATTAAAAAGTGGCTCACACTGATTCTAATAGATGTTACGTTTTTTTTTTACAATACTAAAATGCCCCAAAATCAACGCTTCATTAAAATATGATGTTAGTTTAATGGAGGTTCGGAGCGGGCAGCATATGCCGAGTTTGCCAACAAAGCCTCTCTGTAGCCAGCAGTGTTTCTGCCACCAGGCCTGATGCAGGGATAGTGGGGTGAATAGATGGAGGCATTGTATTTACCACCATAATGTGCCTTCTGTTAAACACTGCATGTGACGTACATACACAGAAAGGCAGAGATGCTGTGCAGGAATGGAGACTTTAGGACTTATTATCACTCATGTCTGAATGTGCAGAATGTCACCATGTCAGTGCAGAGGCTGCAGAAAACACACACACACACACACACACACACACACACACACACACACACACACACACACACACACACACACACACACACACACACACACACACACAAAGATAGATAGATGTGTCCTCAGTGATACAGCATATCATGATGAAGGTCATTTATCCATCAAATCTATAATAAAAACACAGCTGGATGGTCTGTTTGTGGTGTATTCTGTATTTATTCTGTATTTAGTGAAGGTAGGGGGCCATCAATACATTTAAATCAATAGCGTTTTACTTTAATATGCTGAGGATGATTGGAGCAGGCAGGCGTTTGTTGAGCGGTGATGGTTTTATTTTAGATTGTATTGACCTGAGACAGAGTGTGTGTTCGTGGGAGGAGGAAGGAGATAAACACACACACACACACACACACACACACTTCACAATCTGCTTACAGAGGAGAGGAATCAGTATGGATGGAAAGGACATGTCAGATTAGTTCACACATTGTAATAACAGAGCTTATTCTTTAACTCTGCTCTGTGTCTAGTCCTTAAACAAAGCTAAAGAGCTGATGATGTATAAACCGAGACTCAGTGACAGGAAGCAACACCAAACAGCTAAGGATTATGGGTATTATCACAGTGTTTTATTTAATTGACACACACACTCATAACACACTCTTCACAAGCTGTGCAATTCACCATTATACATCCCTTTATATACAGAGGTGGGAAGTAACTAAGCACATTTACTCAAGTACTGTACTTACTGTAAGTAAACGTTTGAGGTACTTGTACATTACTTGAGTATTTATATTTGATGCTATTTTGTACTTCTACTTTTGGCCAAAGCGTCTAACAAGTACATTTACTTAAGTTCACATTTTATTTCACTTTTAGTATGTTACTGTGTACTTCTACTCCACTACAGTTCAGAGGTACATGGTGTACTTCTACTCCACTACAGTTCAGAGGTACATGGTGTACTTCTACTCCACTACATGTATTTAATCCCTTTAGTTACTTCACAGATGTGGATGAATGATGTGAAATATAATCAAGTGTTAAATCAGACTTTAGTTCCACCTGGAGTAAATCCTCAAGCTACCCTGCAGTATACAAAGTCATTCAAACTAGCTGCACCTTTACCAGCTTTGAGAACACTTTCATGATCAATCATTATAAAACATATCATATATATTATTCTGAAATGGACCAATCTGCACAATGACTACTTTTACTGTCGCTACTTTCACTATATTTTGATGAGAATACTTTTCTACTTTGACTTGTAACAGAGTGGTAGTATGCTACTTTTACTAAAGTATAATATCTGAGTACTTCTACACCTCAGCAACAACACACTTTCCAACAATTCGCTGCAACATGCGTCTGAAGTCTGAACGGAGGAAATAAAACATGTTGGATCCTGTTTGTGTTCCTGTGGAGGTTAACACCCTGAAACACTGCATGGATCAGTGGGAGAAGACCTGTACAGATAGATACACTTATTTAAACATACGATGTCAAAAATGTGCCATGAAAGTCCAAATACAATATAAAATAAAGAGTAAAGTAACCAAAAAAATTGCAACAAAAAGTACAAAATAAATCATAATATTAAAAAAGCATAAAAAAAGAAAGTAAAAATATGTCCACATTGTATGATAGATATATCTATTATCAGTCTGAACATGTGCATATCACCATATATAAGCAGAGGTGTACTTCAGTGAAAGTAGAAGTACTCAGATCTTGTACTTGAGAAAAAGTAGAAGTACTCAGATCTTGTACTTGAGTAAAAGTAGAAGTACTCAGATCTTGTACTTGAGTAAAAGTAGAAGTATTCAGATCTTGTACTTGAGTAAAAGTAGAAGTACTCAGATCTTGTACTTGAGTAAAAGTAGAAGTATTCAGATCTTGTACTTGAGAAAAAGTAGAAGTACTCAGATCTTGTACTTGAGTAAAAGTAGAAGTACTCAGATCTTGTACTTGAGTAAAAGTAGAAGTATTCAGATCTTGTACTTGAGTAAAAGTAGAAGTACTCAGATCTTGTACTTGAGTAGAAGTAGAAGTACTCAGATCTTGTACTTGAGTAAAAGTAGAAGTACTCAGATCTTGTACTTGAGTAGAAGTAGAAGTACTCAGATCTTGTACTTGAGTAAAAGTAGAAGTATTCAGATCTTGTACTTGAGAAAAAGTAGAAGTACTCAGATCTTGTACTTGAGTAAAAGTAGAAGTATTCAGATCTTGTACTTGAGTAAAAGTAGAAGTACTCAGATCTTGTACTTGAGTAAAAGTAGAAGTACCAGAGTGTAGGAATACTCTGTTACAGTAAAAGTACTGCATTCAAAATGTTCCTCAAGTAAAAGTAGAAAAGTATTCTCATCAAAATCTAGTGAAAGTAGCGACAGTAAAAGTAGTCTTTGTGCAGATTGGTCCATTTCAGAATAATAGATATGATATGTTTTATAATGATTGATCATGAAAGTGTTCTCAAAGCTGGTAAAGGTGCAGCTAGTTTAAATGACTTTGTATACTGCAGGGTAGCTTGAGGATTTACTCCAGGTGGAACTAAAGTCTGATTTAACACTTGGTTATATTTCACATCATTCATCCAGATCTGTGAAGGAACTAAAGGTATTCAATACATGTAGTGGAGTAGAAGTACACCATGTACCTCTGAACTGTAGTGGAGTAGAAGTACACAGTAGCATAATGTGGAAATATTAAATAACAAGGCTGTCAGATATATATAATAGTACTTCAGATTGTTTTGTGTTGATCTAAAGGCAGTACTCTCTGTCTCTTTGTGATAGCTGTGAGTTTTCACACGAATCCCACAGTGTGATAAGATGTGTCACATTTCATTAGGTAACCATTATAAAACACATGTATCTTTATTAAATCCTCTATAGTTGCAAACAGCTGGATCCTTGTGTTCCACTTTCTGAGTGAATTTCTTGTTGATATATTTTCTGCAGGTCGAGCTTGTTTGTTTGGTTGTGTAAGCTAACGTGCTAATGCTAACGTCCTCACAGTGATTGTATCTCGTTGGTTGTTGTGTCATCGATGAGAGCAGCTTGTGCTGACTGGGGGAAAACAGTGGAGCTGGGATGTGGTATTTCTGTGTTGGTCCCTGAAGGCAGCATCTGACTGGTTCAGTGGGATCTCTTGCAGAAAAACAAAAAAGGCACTCTAAATAGTTAATGTAGGCATTGTATCTGATTCACCAGCACTTATTATGGTGTGATCTTGCTTGAAGTGAAAATATCTGCACTTTCTTTGTTGTTCGGAGTTAGATTTTCTATGTTTTTTTATGAGAAATTGTTAGTCATTTTTGGCTGGAGTTGTGTCCTTACATTCTTAACTCTTATCCCGATAAATTCATTTACATTTCTATTTTGAATTCTGTCAGGATCAACATGTGACTCATCATTTTCAACACATTTTGGTTAATTGACTATATCAGATTTTTCTGGTCACAGTCCGTTAAAGACCTTCTAACAGAAACCCTTTAGTTTGAACCCTCGATGAAACCGTCCCTCAGCTCAGCTCAGACAGAGGTCATGTTCACAGCCAGATAATAATAATGTGATCATAGGAGAGCGGCTGATATCTGCGGCTCAGTATTCACTCTGTCACTGAGAGTGTTTGTCATTCAGAGCACACACACACACACACAAAACACACACACACACACACACACACACACACACACACACACACACACACACACACACACAGAGCTCCCCATGCGTCAGCGTCTTAATGGGATTATCCTCACAGCTCCCACAGAGAGACAGGAGGGCAACGAGACACTGGTGGTGTTATATCTGTTATATCTGTTATATGATGTCCATCTACTGGTCTTTTTCTGCTTATAGACAGTAAAGGAGGCGGTGGCTCAGTGGGATAGTGCGCTTATCTTTGGATCAGGGGAGCACTGGTTCAATCCCCACTGCATTGCTCCTTATTTTGCATTGCACGCACTGACACTGACTTTTTATCCACCCCAAAAACATTATGTATTACATTAATGCTCATCAACGTGAACGACATCTTGTTCTTTTTGTCTTTCTTAACACTGTGAGCCATGTTCATTTTTTCTTTTTACCTACTTTGCAACTTATTTTCTGTTAGGTTCCTTGTATGTGTAAACGTACCTGGAAGTACACTTGATTCGGATTCTGTGGGGATTGTCCACAGTACTGAATGTGTGTACGTCGCTTTGGGTAAAAGCGTATAACAAGTGTCATGTAATATAATGTAATGTGATATAATGATTAGGGATGGTGTCGTTAAAGTTTCACGGTACTACTACTCTAATTTTTCTGATAGGCGAGGGGGGGGTGAATGTCCAAATTGACCAATCAGCATCGAGTATTCAACAATGCCATTTAAAATTACATTACATCACATGTTAGACGCTTTTATCCAAAGCGACTTACATACTCAGTACTGTGGGCAATTCCCACAGGAGCACTTTGGGGTGAAGTGTCTCAGGGACACAACGACATGCTGACTGCAGTGGGGTTTGAACCTGTGCTCCCACTGTACCCAAGGCTCTATCCACTGCGCCACACGCCTCCCTGTTGATTAGATATCATTATTAATGATATCATAGGAGGAAATTAAATTAAACAAAACACGTATTACTTTAAAGCAGATGTGTGTCTCTTGGCGTAAAGGAGTGGAATTCTTTGCCGAATGATTTAAAGGGCTGTAAGGACATTTTTATGTTTAAGAAAATATATAAAGAAAGCGTAATTAGACAGTTTGAAGTTGACTTTTGATTGTGTTCTGGTTTTATGTTTCAGTATCTGTAAGCAACTGTGACTGAAAGAATGTTGCTTTTATTTTTTTAAGAAGGGGCAGGTCAAATAAGATTTTCTGCGCTATAAAATAAAACAAAAAAAACACCAGTATAAGTGTACATGTTTTGTTTTAGAATAACTGCCATGTGTGGAATAAACATATAAATAAATATCTGTCTCTGATTGTCAGCAGGTGAAAGTGAACCAGCTGCAGGATGCTGCCGTCCTCCTCGCTGCTCAGCTGCTGTTCACCGGGGGGAATCTGATCGACCAAACATGATGAAGACTGAACCGTCGGGGGGGAACGGGCCCTCCAGCGGCGGGACCTCCAGCATGAGGAGCCCCTCGCCGCACAGGAACGCCTACGAGGCGGGGCTGGCGGCGCTGAAGAAGGCCACGGATCACCTGAACAATGCAGCTAACGGAGCGACGAGCTCCAAACCGGCTCCGCTGCCCCGGCCCACCGGCAGGGGCAGGAGTTACGGGTCCAACGTCCACCGCATCAAGAACATGTTCATGCAGATGCAGTCGCCTGGAGACGAGGAGGAGGGCGACAAAATGATGGTGAGTCACGTCAAGAGTTAGACTTTTGTGGAGGATTTTCTGAAGGGGTAGGGTTGGGAGTCGGGAGTTGTGACGCGTTTGTGGAGGTTTTTCACAAATGTTTTGAAGTCATTTCAGCCAATCTTTATTATTATAGCAGCTCATTCTGTGTATAACAGTAACTTTGTGGACAACAGATAATACCCAGTGTACCTGATCACTGAGGTAGACTCACTTTTGGGTCCAGGTGGATCACAATAAGCAAAACTCACACCCTACAGAGAACAATTGGGTGTCGCAGCTTCTCCCCTAGAGCAAGTTTGCTTCCTTTCCTCCTTTCCTTCCTGTAGTTTCATAAAACCCTTCGTGAACACATCAGTTATCCCACATCCAGTTATAAGCCATTCCCAGGATACCACTTTGTGAACAGTTACACTTCATTAGGATTACACTGTATTAAGCTTTAATACCATGCGTCAGAGTTAGACCTTTGTGGAGGATTTTCACAAACTTTGTGGAGGATTTTCACAAATATTTTTGATGTAATAATCTTTATTATTATTATAGCAACCCATTCTGTGTATTGTAGTTATATTGTACAGAGAACGGACAACAGATAATTTCCACTGCTTTATAAAATCAACTGAAGAACATTAATGAATTAAAGGGAGGGGACCAGTCCACACATTGCTGACATGTGATGTAGTTGTGGTTACAAGGAGAGACAAAGACATGCATATTAAGAACATTTAATTCACTAAGAAGGAAATGGAAATAGTCTTTTGCTTTTTGAAGTCAGCCGGGTGTTTAAACAACCTAATTCGGAGAAACTATGGGTAGTATCGTGGATCAAAGTTCTATTTTACCCCTCACTTTGTTTAACTTTTAGAGACACGAGAAGCTCCTAATGTTCCCATTTTTTGAGCTTAACCAGCACAAAAGATGGTCAAAACCAATCGTCAATATCACCGAGTTAAACTGGGATTTCTTTCCTCCGTGTTTTGGTCTTGTTCCCTGTTAACCCTCCTGTCTCCTGTCTTCAGATCAGACGGTGAAGCTGTCCTTACCGAGGGCCTCCAGCCTGAACGAGAACGTGGACCACAGCGCTCTGCTCAAACTGGGAGCTGTGGTCTCAGAGAGGGTCAACCGCTTCGACTCTAAACCCGGCGCAGAGGCGGGGGGGTTCTCCAAACTCCAGGAGACCAGGAGGATCTTCGAGCAGCGGACTCTACAGGTGAGAGGAGTATTTGTGTTCAATTCAAGACCATCTGACTGACTGTACTAGAGAGTGGTGCAGGAATGAGTCCTAAAACTGTGAAACTGGTAATTGTATCACTTCCTGTTCCCTGGTCTGCAAGTCAATGGTTTTCTGGATGTGTTTTCGGTTGTTAGCATGAAATAAGGTCTGTGGTTAACACGAGCTGAAGAGATTAAATACCCCCACTGGTGGATTTATAAAAAGGCGGTTCCTAACAAGTGATGTCGACTGCCGGATTTGTTGGGGACAATTCACGCCGACAGATGAGTCAAATCTGTGCATAAGATAAGATAAGATAAGATGGACCATTATTAAATTCAGTAGTTTAAACAGCAACAGGGTAAGAATGAAAAACAGGACAGCACAGATTCACACAGATTAGAGATTAATACAATTAAACGATACAGTTATATATACATATTAAGTATATGTTCATGTATGTGTGCCGGTAAAAGTTATTGTGAAAACACTGTGTGGACAGTGTGTAATCGGGCCTAGGATCCAGATTTGACCCTTTCGATCCTGCTTTGATCGGTCTGAGGTTAAGGTTAGGCAAACTTCAGAGTCTGGATTTGGATAATCAATAATCACATGGAGAGATCCTATTGGAGCCATTTCTACACTAAGTGCATATGACAATAAAACCTTTGAATCTTAAAACCTTCCAATCCTGGTTTGATACGAAACGATATGATACGATAATACTTTAATGGTCAGTGTAGGTGCCAAATGCTACTTAGCCTGAGTTCATTATTTGTATTACTATTATTTGTTTACGTCACTTTTATTTGTATTTGTTGAGCACTTCCGGTAATTGTCACATGGGTGTGGTTTGTGTGTATAGGTCACCTGTTTCATGTCGAGTGCGGATGACAGAGGGTGAGCTTGTGTTGTCGTCTTTGTCCCTATAGTTATTATGTTTAGATTTTGTTTATTAAATATCGTCAAACTATCTAACTTCAGTATGGACTTTCTCATTGAAAACGCGTCGCAGCTCATAGCCAAGCTCAGCCTCTCGGCCTCTCAAACTGAACTGGAAATTGAGCCGCTACAGTCGGATCAAGTCTGAAATGTGACTTTGGGAGGTTAATGCTTCTGCTTTTGTTTCCTCCCAGGAGAAGCAAGCTGCCACAAACCGGATCTTGCTGAAGAAGGAGCGAGCATCGGGCTTCCAGGACAGCCGTCTGGATGTCGTGGCTCGATTTAACGGATCCACGGAGGCTTTGGACCGGCTGGACGACCCCCCAGCTCCACTTCCTGCTCCACCTCCTATTCCAGCTCCTATTCCTGATTCTATCCCGGCTCCCGATGTTCTTCCCGTTGCTGCAGCTTCAGTCGGGGATGCCGTCAGCCCGACCGTTAGTCAGCTCAGCGCCAAGTTCGAGCAGACCGAGAAGACCGAGAAGACAGAGAAGACCGAGAAGACCGATCCTCCGCAGAACAATGTCGCCCAACGTCGGCCAGGTCCTGTTTTACCGCCAAAACCCAAACCACCTCCAGCGAGAGGGGAGGCGACCGGGAGGAAGGTGAGAAGAGTGTGCTGAACACAAAACATCCTTTAAATTGGGTTAATCTGGTAGAGCTTGTGTTTTATGTGGAGGAAAAAGGAATCTAAGAGCTAAACGATTAAATGCGGTGTTCCCCAGGGCTCATATTGGGCCCTGCACTTTTAGTTTTTCTATATGCATTTATTTTGAAACGTTATTATGCTGATGACACTCTGATTCTGATTCTCTTTCAGACGAAGGTGCCACCTCCCAGTAAGGAGAACCAGAAGGAGGCGACAGAAGGAGAAATGAGCACCAAGGCAGCAAAACTATCAGAATTGGCGGCAGACTCTCTACAAAAAGACTCAACTGAATTGATATCCGGCGAAGACAAGGAAGGGTTTGGACAGTCAGGAGAAAAAAAGCCTACTTGCTCTTCCTCCTCCTCTTCCTCCCCTCCTCCTCGTCTTCTTCAGAGGTCAAAGGGGAGTTGGAAGTCCAGCCGATAGCGACTGAAGCTCGGGGTTCGAGTACAATGACTCCTCCGGGTCAAGATCCAAAAACTGACGAGCAGGACGGATCCAGGCTGGTTCAGGCCGACGTTCATGCCTCTTTGGAAAATGGAGAAAAAGATCCTCCTGGTTCCTCTTCCTCTTCCCCGGAAGAACGAGGAAAAGACTCTGACAGAAGAGGAGAGGAAGAGGAAGAGGATGAGGATGGTTCGAGGAAGGAGGATTACTCCGAGGGGGATTTGGTGGATATCAGTGCGTACAGTGGGATCGGAGAGGAAGACTCTGGGGAAGTCAGCTGGACGATGAGGAGGACGAGGAAGATGAGGAGGAGGAGGAGGAAGAGGAGGATTATCAGAAGGAGAGCAGCTGCTCAGAGATCCAGGGACTTCCTGAGGAGGAGGAGCCTCCACCGGCCAATCGGAAGATCCAGTTCAGCGTTGGGCCAATCAAGGTGAGTCGGATGATGATCTTCCTTTTACATGGTTTGTGTTAGAAAAATATCTCTCGTCAGCGCTTGAGCTTCAATCTCAGGATCCATGTATTGTGATCCTCTCCAGAATGGAAGTAGTCATCACATACAGAGCATCAACTAGTTCCTGAACAGTGTCCTTCACATGCTGATATCCAAGAGAGGGAGTTACACAGTCACAAGATGGAGGAATAGAAAGCAGTATTCAATGTTTAGTTCAGATTAGCTCCACGTCAGAAATGATCATGCTTGTCATATGTCTCTCTCCATAGAGGCTGAATCATCATGTTAATCACATAGCTATCATATGCCTAAACAGTCCTGATGCTCTTCTAGGTAATCATACATCCTGTCATGTCACAGCTACAGTTGGATACCTTTGTTAGCATGTTACTCTCATATTGGAAGAGTACATTCAGATTTTCCAAACAGTTTGCGTCAAAAGAGCTGTGGCTCCTACAAGAGAATATATTGCATCTGTTGGTTGGTAAGTTTCATAGTTTGCAGTTGTAATTGGAGCCGTTACTGGGAAGAGGAACTCCATGAGGCACTTCCTCATTGGCTGTAGACTCACAATATGAAAGTGTATGACGAGTTCAAAAAATGCTTTCAGTGTCTTGGGTTCGGTTTGTGTGTCTGTTTTTAGCTGGATAACGAGAAACACGGCATAGATCTGCACTCTCCTACTTAATAATGTGAATGGCTCAAATATCCTCTGGGGATCATGACACGTCTTGATTCTTACTGCAAAATTAGGTTTTTATATTTGATCTGTTAGTGACTGATGGTGGCATTGGAAGAAAGGCCAAGCAAGGTTTCATTTAAAGTATTTAGATTCGTTCTCTGCTGAATAACTCATCACCCAAATCTGCACTGTGGTGTCTTTAAGCACTTTGTTTTGGTTTTAAAGCCTGAAACTACCGTTTTGTTTCACTTCCCCAAAAAAAGCAACTAGCTTGTGAACAGGAACATGTAGCTGCTAAAGAACCAGGTGTTTCCTCTTGACTTGGTGCCCAGAAACACCTTTAACAACTTTATAAGGAGGTCATACGTTTTGACTGCAGCTTGTTTCAGTGCTGCCACATCAACTAGATCACGTTTGTAAGGCTTACTTATAGAAATGTGTTTATTAGCTGCCGTTTGAAGCTATTCACTGATTCAGTTGATCTGTTGGAACGAGGAAGACCAAGAAAAGATCGGTAGCCTCTGGATGTAAAATAGGGAACAGATAAAAGGCCTGGATCAGGTGATTTGAGTCGCCTACAGCTGGAATAAAGGCCTCAACTACTCCGCTATAATTGCAAGGCCATGTGTGTTGTTATTATTAGTATCTTGAAATAAATAAGAGTGTGACTGGATGCTGATGAAGGGAGAACAGAGCTGGGTTGATGTGTGCTGGAAATACTTGCAATGAACAAGTGAAAGAGTCGTCCTACTGAGTCTTGTTCATACAGAAAGCAACGTCTCTGAAGCTGAGTATACATCCAGTTTCAATGAATACATGCTGAGTCATGACTGTGTCAAAGGACAATAGACCTGTGATCAGAGCAACGTTCACCCACTGTGAGGTCACATGACACCTGTGAGGTCACATGACACCTGTTGATCCACCCCAGGGATGATGTCTCAACTACATTGATCTACTTTCTTTTGGCATTTAGGACCTATAGAATATTATTATCATATAACATGATAATCATTATTTCTGAAACATAGCAAGTATAGAGTTTAAGAGTAGAAGTTCCATGTTACTTGTTGAAAGAAGGTATTCTTAGAGGTCTTGTACTTGAGTAAAAGTAGAAGTACTCAGATCTTGTACTTGAGTCAAAGTAGAAGTACTCAGATCTTGTACTTGAGTAAAAGTAGAAGTACTAAGATCTTGTACTTGAGTAAAAGTAGAAGTACCAGATTGTACTTGAGTAAAAGTAGAAGTACTCAGATCTTGTACTTGAATAAAAGGAGAAGTACTCAGATCTTGTACTTGAGTAAAAGTAGAAGTACTCAGATCTTGTACTTGAGTAAAGTAGAAGTATTCAGATCTTGTACTTGAGTAAAAGTAGAAGTACTCAGATCTTGTACTTGAGTAAAAGTAGAAGTATTCAGATCTTGTACTTGAGTAAAAGTAGAAGTACTCAGGTCTTGTACTTGAGTAAAAGTAGAAGTACCAGAGTGTAGGAATACTCTGTTACAGTGAAAGTCCTGCATTCAAAATGTTCCTCAAGTAAAAGTAGAAAAGTATTCTCATCAAAATCTAGTGAAAGTAGCGACAGTAAAAGTAGTCATTGTGCAGATTGGTCCATTTCAGAATAATATATATGATATGTTTTATAATGATTGATCATGAAAGTGTTCTCAAAGCTGGTAAAGGTGCAGCTAGTTTGAATGTCTTTGTATACTGCAGGGTAGCTTGAGGATTTACTCCAGGTGGAACTAAAGTCTGATTTAACACTTGGTTATATTTCACATCATTCATCCACATCTGTGAAGTAACTAAAGGTATTAAATACATGTAGTGGAGGAAAAGTACACCATGTACCTCTGAACTGTAGTGGAGTAGAAGTACACAGTCGCATAACATGGAAATACTCAAGTAAAGTACCTCAGTACTTGAGCAAATGTGCTTAGTTACTTCCCACCTCTGGGTATTCTACAAAAAGAATGATGTGTATAACTGCTGTAAGAAATATAATATGTGTTATGTCCATTGAAGCTGAAATAAGTGAAACGCTGGTTTTAAACAACAGGATATGAAATACTTGGCTCGTCATTAGTTGATTTCTCGAGGCCTTGACAGGCGGCTGTGGCTCAGTGGATAGAGTGCTGGACTTCGAATCAGGGGGTAGCAAGTTCGAGTCCCACTGCAGTCAGCATGTCGTTGTGTCCCTGAGACACTTCACCCCAAATTGCTCCTGTGGGATTGTCCACAGTACTGAATGTATGTAAGTCGCTTTGGATAAAAGCGTCTAACAAGTGACATGTAATGTAATGTAATGGTAATCTCATAGTAAAATGTGAGAAGAAAGAGGCTGAATGGGTTTATTCAAGGCCTGTGTGTGTGTGTGTGTGTGTGTGTGTGTGTGTGTGTGTGTGTGTGTGTGTGTGTTGTGTGTGTGTGTGTGTGTGTGTGTGTGTGCTCTGCTCTGCTATCTGTCGCACCATGGAAACTAAAAGAGATAAAACGAGTAAAAAGGAAATGACTAAAAAGACTCTCTGACTTCCGTCTTCGTTAAATGTTCACAAATGGGTTGCCTGGGGGATTTCTGTCTTTGATTTCGACAGAGCATTTCCTGCTGACTGTCGCTGAAACTCGCTGTGTGTGTTGTGTGCGTGTGTGTGTGTTTAAACATAGATTTCGGTTTAACAGAAGCTCGTTTCTATACTCATTTCTCCTGCAACACACAACGCCTCACCCTCAGTGCTGCTGTTTGTGCTGAAACACGTCCTAACACGTCACGATGAAGCTGTCAAACATAACGCCTCGGTGATAAACAAAAGAATAGCAGAAAATAATATAGCACGTAACAGACGAGATGGAAACAGGAAATAAGAAGCTCTGACATTGAAACGCAGAATTGAATGTTGTTAGACACCAGAAAGTTCATTTAGCTTCTCTTTTCCTGCTCAGTCATGTCCACTTTAAGGATATAAGGAGGAGCAGGTTATATTTCAGGTCAGGCGTCGGGTCAAAAATGAATTCTTTACATTTTCCTGGACCTTAAAACGTTCAACCACTGACCTCTTTAGCCACGATGAAGCTAAATGGAGAGTTGTGGCCTGGGGCAGCGTTGTTTAGCACTAAGATAGCTGCTACAGTTAGCTACCTAGCTAAATACCGTAAAACAGTATCTGCTGCTGATGAAACTAAACCAACTGAGGACATATATTGGATTTTTTTTGTGATGTTTCGGCTGTTTTCTGGCTGCTGTTTTTAGCTTTGGGAATGCTAACTTTCGTTCTCCATCTCTGTGAAGGTTAATGCTAACAAAAGTAGGCTAACGGTAAAATAAAAAGAGTATTGGAAGGGTAATGAGGTAAAGTTAGCATGAAAACAGTTAGGATAGCATTACAATAACTACAGTACATTAGGCATGAAAAGGTCATGTTAGCATTAAACAAAGTAAGGATGGCATAACGAAAGAAATGTTAGCCATAAAAGACAGATATGTTAGCATAAAGGAAAGCAACGTTAGCATAAAAGAAAGTTATGTTAGATAGTATAAATATGAATTCTAGCTTTAAATATAGTAAAGGTGGATAAAAGTAATGTTAGCATTAAAGAAAGTAACGTCAGGATAAAGAAAAAGTAATGTTAGCATAGCATAAACATTTATTTTAGCTGTAAATAAAGTAATGTTAGCATCAAAGAAAGTAACATAAGCCTTAGTTTTATTCCAAATATATAAGTATCTTTTAAACAGACTCTCAGGGTTAGCATCCTTTATAATATGCTGCTCATAACAAGTTGAGTCCCAGAGGTTTCATTTCTATCGTAGGCGTAACGAAAAGGTAATTAAGGATGAGACAACCTGCGGAGAATATTCACTTTCACTGACGAGGTTAAAGTCAACCTCCTTACCTCTGAAAACACCAGCTGGAATGTAGCTGGGTGTGTTTGTTCTCCTTAAAACTAGGTGCACACACACACACACACACACACACACACACACAGGCATGGGAAGCTGATTGATAAGGATCACAAAGAGGAGCTTTCTTTGGAAGGAGCACCTGGTGTGTGTTCTGATGTGAGCGTACCCGCTAACTCGGACATCACAACACAACGTGTGTGTGTGTGTGTGTGTGTGTGTGTGTGTGTGTGTGTGTGTGTGTGTGTGTGTGTGTGTGGTGTGTGTGTGTGTGTGTGTGTGTGTGTGTGTGTGTGTGTGTGTATATGTGTGTGTGTGTGTGTGTGTGTGTGTGTGTGTGTGTGTGTGTGTGTGTGTGTGTGTGTGTGTGTGTGTGTGTGTGTGTGTGTGTGTGTGTGGTGTGTGTGTGTGTGTGTGTGTGTGTGTGTGTGGTGTGTGTGTGTGTGTGTGTGTGTGTGTGTGTGTGTGTGTGTGTGTGTGTGTGTGTGTGTGTGTGTGTGTGTGTGTGTGTGTGTGTGTGTGTGTGTGTGTGTGTGTGTGTGTGTGTGTGTGTGTGTGTGTGTGTGTGTGTGTGGATCTGTTGTGACACGAAGGTTATGAGATGTTGGCCTGCAGCATAAACAGCTCTATAAAGGTTTTTAGAAAACCAGCACGATCGCCCGAAGATGAAGGCGAAGGCGAAGGCGATATCATCAGAGAGCTAGTTTTGTAAGTTTCCAAACACATAGTTATTAAGTCTATTATTATTATTATATAGCATGATAAAGTAATTTAGAAAACACTCTCTGTTGTTGTTCCCTGAGAAATGACTGAGGCGACGAAACACTAGCCTGTCGTTTCTTTCATTATTCGAGGTATCACTTTAGCTCTTTCCATCCTTACAACCGTTAAAGAGCTTTTTTGCTAGTTGCTGGAAATTGGCTCTTCAATAGGGTTTTATTTTCAGATGGTGACATAGATTGTATATTTCTACTTTGTAATGCTGTTTTATTTCTATTTTGAGATGTTTGAACTTAAGAATTGTTTATTTTTACTCTTTTAATTTCTGCTCACGTGCATGTCTTGTTTTTATGCTGCTGCAACGCAAAATATGTCCCAATTCGGGATCAATAAAGTACTTTCTATCTTATTTCGTCAAAATCTAGTAGAGTGGTGAGATGACAGATTACATGTGTCTGCCATTAATATGTAAATCAAGCAAGAAAGTGAGTTTAGCGTAAGTACTGTTAACTTGTATCTGTAAAGGAATTTCTGATTTATTTTGAATAGTTTTGAGTTTTCTTCAACATTTATTTTAGATTTTTCGTCATACTTTGTTGAAACGCACATTTTGCGGATCATACGTCCTTCATCTTGCTGGAGCTATCTGTCATCAGATAGCTTGTTTTGTCAGTTATTAAGTGTGTTGCAAAAGGAAAGATGCAAATTGTCACGTTTTTTCATTTCTACTTCAGTGGCAAAGTAAAGACTATGTTTGTGGGTACAGGGAATGCTCTGAAGCTTCATGTACACACACACACACACACACACACACACACACACACACACACACACACACACACACACACACAGCTTTAAGTTTCTCAACAGGAAGGAAACGTGACTGCAGGAAACAGTTTAACAATCACGCCTTCTGACCCCATTTCTGTGTGTGTGTGTGTTGTGTGGTGTGTGTGTGTGTGTGTGTGTGTGTGTGGTGTGTGTGTGTGTGTGTGTGTGGTGTGTGTGTGTGTGTGTGTGTGTGTGTGTGTGTGTGTGTGGTGTGTGTGTGTGTGTGTTGGTGTGTGTGTTGTGTGTGTGTGTGTGTGTGTGTGGTGTGTGTGTGTGTGTGTGTGTGTGTGTGGTGTGTGTGTGTGTGTGTGTGTGTGTGTGTGTGTGTGTGTGTGTGTGTGTGTGTGTGTGTGTGTGTGTGTGTGTGTGTGTGTGTGTGTGTGTGTGTGTGTGTTGTGTGTGTGTGTGTGTGTCGATACAGTGGTGCAGGGATGTCGTATTTTTATAGGCCGACCCTGAAGGCAGCATCTCACTGTTACTTATTACTCTAAACTCTCTGTACGTCTTCTCAACGTCACATTAACATAAATGCCAGACAGACAGAGAGAGAGACAGAGGTCAGCGCCAAACTCACACTGGGCGAGCATGTGGTTACCATGGAAACAAAGTCATGTGATCATGGAGAAGCCAACAAGACAGAAGCTGCTGACCTTTGATTTTATTTTATTTTCTGGAAATAAATGACTTTTTATAGTGGAACAATAAAATTGCAAAATTACGAGAAAAAAATATTGTTTGATTAGTCAAGGAATGTTTCTCTCTTTCGTGCAAATTGAAACCCCAGAATATTAACGTTATTTTCTCCTAAAATTACCAATTAAATATGAGTTAATTACCCACTTTAATTTAGGTAAATAGAGTTTCTCTTGGAAAACCATTGTGTGTTTAGATTTTCCAAATTTGTTTTAAAAAAATTCTATGAAAGTGGAACAATTATGAGAAATCTATATGACTTTATAACCTCAGAAAATCAAGTTCATTGTTCGTATTTCTTTCCCCGTGAACTTACCAATTAAACTTCAGAGAAAATCCAAGTTTTTTCTTTAAAACGGACCCCTTTAATTTCCAATAATACAGTTCTTCTTGTAGACAGTCCTCCTGACCTTTGACCTCTCCTGTGTTTAGGTGTTCACCACGTACTCTAACGAGGACTACGACCGGCGTAACGATGACGTCGACCCGATGGCGGCCTCTGCGGAGTACGAGCTGGAGAAACGAGTCGAGAAGCTGGACCTGTTTCCTGTGGAGCTGGAGAAAGGTACACACACACACACACACACACACACACACACACACACACACACACACACACACACACACACCTCCCAAGGTTTCATGGACTTCTCCTTACAACCCATTATCCTGTTATGGGATTACAGTTAGCGCGGATTAGCCTAATTAGCTGCTAGTAATTCTGAACGTAATGGAATTGTTGAACCAGTAACCGTCGATGACTGCTTCCCTCAGCAGGACAGACAACACACTGACTCATGTTTCATTTGTAAAGCATTAAATTCAAATGTATACATGATCAGTTTCAGTTTAATGGTTGGAATTTATGTATTTATGCAAATGTATGTGTTGCAGGAACATTTTGTAAACAATTTGAAAATATGATATTTATAATATTTGTGTGTGTGTGTGTGTGTAGACGGTGATGGTCTGGGTATCAGCATCATAGGGATGGGAGCAGGAGCTGATATGGGTCTGGAGAAACTGGGGATCTTTGTGAAGACTGTGACGGACGGAGGAGCTGCTCAGAGAGACGGCAGGTAACATGAACACCTGAGTCTTTATATATGTCCTAAACCCTGCCATGACTCAGCATTTCATCACCTCCTGTCCCCGGGTCTGGAGGTCAATGGTTTTCTGAATGTGTTTTTGGTTGTTATCCTGAAATCAGGTCTGTGGTTAACACAAGCTGAAGAGATTTTTATTCTACGACATAAAATACGTCACTAAATACAGAACTGGTGTCTAAATGAGACGACTAAACGTCATCACGCCCAACATTAGCCACCTTTAGCTTAGCGTGGTGACGTGAAGTCATGTG